>JAJOZX010001039.1:190000-455000 GCA_023014485.1 Bathynomus jamesi | reverse complement strand
GTTTCAATGTCGTTTTGTAATTTTCTTATGTCATCTTCGTTCAATATTTCCTTACACAGCTTTGTGTCATCTGCGAAGCATGATACAATACTGTCCTTAATATCTGCATCAATATCTGCAATCATTATTATGAACAGCAAGGGAGCCAATACTGTCCTTTGTGGGACAGAGCTCACGACTTCCGAGACTTTCGATTTAACTCCGTTTACCACCACTCTTTGCGTTGTTTGCGTCAAGAAATTAAATATCCACCTTCCTAGCTTTCCAGTAATTCCTGTATTCTTAAGTTTGTGTGCTATGATTCCATGTCACATTTATATATTACAGCAATGTTTTGTCCTCGACACAATGTTTCTAATATTTTCTCCTGGTGGTCTAGTAGCTGTGATAGGCATGATCTTCCCGCCCTGAAGCCATGGTGAGTTGGATTGTACAAATCTTTTTCGTGTAGGTAGCAGGTAGTTTTCCCTCTAATTATTTATACGTTCAAAACATTTAGAAGGTGTGAGGTGAGAGCCACTGGCCGATAATTTTTGGGCATTGCCCTTTAAATGGGGGGGGGGCAATGTTCGCGTTCTTTAAGGGGAGTGGAATTTGTCCTGTGTCGAGTGTTTCCTCCATAGTAAGTATAGTGGTTTTGCAATACTCTCTCTGCATTTCTTCAGAAATGTGGCACCCCATGTTTGGCTCTGGCGCTGAATTTTCTCGCATCTATGATAAGGCCGTAATTACATCTCCTTCCGTGAACTCGAAGTCCATTAATAGGTTTGTGTCGGAATTTGTTCTTGGTTGATCTGTATCTATGTCGAAAAATTCGCCTGGATTTTCCACTTCCATCTCGGACTTAGGGGTGCTAAACACAGATTTAAATTGTTCCCTAAGCAGTTCACTTATTTCTTTCGGGTCATTTGTGTATTCGGCCACCCCGTCTATCAACGGTCCAATACTCTCCTTACACTGCATTTTCCTTTTCGTAAAGGAAATATATATATATATATATATATATATTTTATTATTATTATTATTATAAGTTTAAATAATCTCTGGACACTTCAGAGAAATTTCATCCACTTTTATAAAATTGAAAAAGTCATTCGGTCAATAAAAAATGTAGAAAAGAACGCAGCCATAAAAATTTTATGCTTCACATCCGAACCCATTGTGTCAAGATTTGTGAAGCTGCATTTAAAATCTAAGTTCTCGTGAACTTAAAGTGAATATTAAGTTTTCATTGCTTCAATAATTTCTTTTCAAGGTCTTTTTTTTATTAATTGTTTATTTTTTATTATTGGCTGAAAAAACATTTCAAAATCTTTATAATCCGATTTATGGTGACACTTTTACAGTGGTTACTCGGGGCTAATCCTCACTACAAGGTATATGATAAGCAAAGCTGGGCACAAACCGTTAATCCGTTAATCGTTAATTAACGAAGTTAACTTTTTCGTTAACGATTTAACTTTTAAGTTAACTTTGAAAATCATTATCGGACTAATTAACTTCCGTTACATTTAACTTCCGTTAACTCAAGTCCGTTAACCCAAAAAATTCATAAATAAACGTTTAAAAGTTTCTATTATTTTCAGTGCTGAGCAGGTGCGCAGTTAATCCGCCACTGTAATAGTGATGAACGAATTTCCATTTCCGCAGTGCAAATCAGGCGATATATTTGTTTCCGTCGCCACAATTTGTGTCTTACCAAATATGGTAGTTATTTATGGCATTGGTTTGAGCAAAACATGGTCGACTGTAAAATCAGGCGGAAAGATTTGCCATTTGAGTTTGTTTCAACTTCTTTCAAGAAATATCACGAGCATTTTAAGGCACTTTCAATAATATATAACAATTACAACAAATAACTACATTCGTTTCATTTGCAGTCTGTCTCTTGCGCAACATGTTTGTGCTAGTGAATATTTAAAAATAATCGTTGTCAAGTAAGTCATGTATATTTATAATATGTCTGTGAGTACCTTATTAGTAGTCTCCTTGATACATTTCAAGAACCATAAAACTGATCAGGTAAGATTTCAATTCTCATGTCACTTTGATGACATAAATTAAGTCAATTGATGTCTTACAATGGGAGCGTTTTCACCTTAACCCTTTATGTCCTGGCGGTACTTCTAGGTACCACATCTTTAAAATCTCCATAATTATTTTTCTACCCGGTTGATCCTGCCGGTACTTTCAAGTCCCAATGTGAATTAGTTTCTTTATGAGATAATAGATGGCGTTGAGAAGTAAATGTGAGCGTGTGGCGCCAGAGGCTGTTTACTCTTTAGTATCTCTGCTGTGAAGACCGAAGAAATTTCAGTGCAATTACTTCCCGAATATTCTGTGCCATATCTGTTCCAAATAACAAAGGTAAGGGTTATTTTATTTTTTATTTTGTTCTTGAAATGTTCAAGAATGCTTCAAACAATTGTTGTTCTTGTTTATTATTTTTAATTGTGAAATAATAAAGGATTTATTGAGTCAACTTCTAAGTACCAACAGGACAAAAGGGGCATCGACAAAAGGTTGGGCCCCTCCTCCTGGAGGATGACGAATGCCAGCTGGCTGCTGCCTTCCATCCCAGGTTTCGCCTCATCTGGTTGGACAAGTATGACAACACCAAGGTCGCCAGGGTGAGGAAAAGCATGGAGGGTACAGTCGAGGAGGCCATGAAGCAGCAGTCCAACGAAGTGGGCAGTAACAGTGGAGGCAGCAACAACGAGGAGGAGGAGGATGACTTCTTCAGTGCTGTCATCCAGACAAAAGAGAGCAGCAGAAGCCACAGGTCACTCAAGGACAAGGCCAAGAACTTGGTCAAGACCTGGCTAGAGACCAACTCCAAGGACTTGCTGACAGATGCTGCCTTCTTGGGTGAGCAAGTGTTGGTGGACTTGTTCATCAAGTTCGACACAGCCATCCCCTCCAGTGCTGCAGTGGAGCGTTTGTTCTCTATGGGCAAGGACATCCTGAGGGCCAAGAGATCATCCCTGTCTGATGAAAACTTTGATATGCTAATTTTCATGAAAGGCAACATGCATCTCATGGACAAAATGGAGAAAGAGAAGAAGAGGGAAAATTAAATTATATATATATTGTGGTTTTCATTTTTTTTATAATAAAAGTTAACGTTAACGGTTTATCGGTAACTTCCGTTACATGTTTAACGAATTAACGGATTAACGGTTAACGAAGTTAACTTTTTGGTTAACGGATTAGCGGTTAACGAAGTTAACTTTTTGGTTAACGGTGCCCACCACTGATGATAAGTAACTATTTTAACCCTTTCATGCCGTATGGGCGCAAATGAGACCAAATTTTATGAGATTTTAGTCATTCTGGAGATATAACAGAAGTGTTTTTTTGTGGCATGAAAAGTAAACGAAAATCAGATATGAAAGGGTTAAAATGTGTATAACTCCTTATTTCCTATTCAATTTTCATGAAACAGACTAAATTATTCAGTACTTATTGAGGTTTTCTGAATGACAAATTATTGAGGTGTCCTGCATGACAAATTTCCAGGATGATGGATTGGAAGACGTGGTGTGCATGAATGGCCTGCTTGCAGCCCAGACCTAACACTTTGTGACTTCTTTCTGTGGGGTTAGGCGAAGAAGAAATTTATCTCTACAAACCTAAAGATCTTGATGAACTGGAGAAAAGAATTAACCATGTTCTCAACAATGTTTCCGAACGCATGTTACGAGCAGCAGTGGACAACATACCTGTTCATCTATGGAAATATTGTGATAATGCAGGAGTATATGTGGAAGTGTAATGTGCATGTGAATGTTTGTGAATGAAAACCTCAATAAATAGCTACTAAATAATTTACAGTTTGTTTCATTAAAATTGAGTGAAAAATATGGAAGTTATAAAAATTTTAAAATAAGGAGTTACTTATCATACACCCTGTATAATGGAGCTGATTCTGTCTGTCTTTCTATCTATCTATCTGTCTATCTATCTGTGGAAAAAGTCGCATTAAATAACACCGGTCTGCATGAAAATCGATTTCTTTATTTTGAGTTGTGATTCTGAAGCAGTTCTCTGCGCTGAATTCAAAAATGCTACCAGTTTTTTTCTATCACCCATAGTTTTAGTTATTAGCAAAACAATTTTGGGGCGTTTTGTAATTTTTTACCTTTTTTATCTTTAATTAATTTCATTTTTTCATATTTTTCAGATAGATAATTCTAACATTACGTCTTTAAAATTTTAATAATGGCTTCTAGAGGATGTACCCATAGTCCAGACATATTTTGTTATATTTGTGGTCGGTATGTTGTTGTAAAGCAAAGGACAAATGTAACGACCTTCATTAAGAGAGCTTATCATGCTTATTTTGGAATTAAATTAGGAGATCAAGACAAAAGTTGGGCTCCACACAAGGTTTGTCTTACGTGTGTTGCGGCACTAAGGAATTGGAGCAAAGGTAAAAAGAAAAGTTTGCCATTTGGGATCCCTATGGTATGGCGCGAGCCTAAAACCATACCGACGACTGCTATTTCTGTTCTTGCAATGTTAAAGGTTATAATGCAAAGAATAAAGAGAGCCTTCAATACCCAAGTCTTCCATCTGCAATAAGGCCGGTACCCCATGGTCCAGAAGTTCCTATTCCCCGCCCACCCGAGAGTCTGGATCAATACAATTCAGATTCTGATTCAGCTCCAAATCCAGACAATGATGATGTTTATGAACAGCCAACAGCTGACCGAGATCCTAAACCAGGGGTGGGGAACCTTTTTTCATTGGAAGGCCGCATTTCATTTAACCAAGACCTTATTAGGCCGCATGCTGAGAATTTAACATATACAGTACAACAAAATGTCATATTTTAGTCTACAATCTACATATTTATTAATTTTAAATCAAACTTGATAATACGTGAGGGCTTTTATAATAAATAAAAAATTCAGCAAGTGCACATTTATTTTTGGGGGGGAATAATTAACAATAGAACTAATATTAAGTGAAAAATGATATTAAGTGAAATGATGTTAATATTAAGTGAAAAAGTGTAAACCATTTAATGACTTTTTTGTGACTGCTTATTGCGGGACAAGAGTCGTACATTTGGTTCCAATATCGTTGACCGTAGTTTTAGTTGGTCCTCCAGGTGAATATTGGTCATTGAGATCTCAAGCGCGTTTTGATTTGAGTCACATATGAAAACGTTGATTCACAACAGTAGGTTGTGCCGAAAGAAGGCAACATTCGACGAGCATGTTAGCGCAGATGGGTATTCAACGCCATTTTTCCATATTTCAACAGGATCCTTCTTAGTATCAAATAGAGACTTAAGGATATTATCTTCTAATAACTCAATCAACTCCATCTGTAAATCTTCAGGTGCTTTGGAGACATCAACCAGATGTGGTTGGAAAGCTAGTTTCAGTGTGAAGTTATGTTTCTCAAAATCTTCAAATCTTTTATCGTATTCTTCAATCAGGGAGTCTAGGACAGCTGTGTGTTCTTTCACATCGCATTCCCTTAATGATTTGCTTGTATCTTCTTCAGCAATTACCTTTGCCAGTTCAGGGAAGTGTTCAGCTGAAAGTTCCGATCGGGTAAGGATAGTTTTGAAAAAGCGCAGCTTCCTCCGAAAAGCCTGGATTTTTTGCCACATTTCATATATGGATTTAGTTTTACCTTGCAAAGAAATATTCAGGTCATTTTGCTTTGACATTACGTCACACAAAAATGCAGCATTTCTGCAGAAATCCTTTTTTGACAATTCACATGGTTCATTGAGTTCCTCAGAAAATCTTGTGATTTGTTTTCGCAAAGACAAAAGTTTTTCAAAGACTTGCCCTTGTGACAACCAGCGCACTTTAGAATGATACGGAAGATCCACACTGAATGTTTCATCATCAAGCATAAGCATATTGCGAAACTGGCGATGTCGTGATGCATTTGCTCTAATGTAGTTCACAATACGTATAACTTTACTTAATATGTCACTTAAAACAGTAGATTTGGCAGAGATTCTGTTGATGCAAAATACAGTGAAAGGAAATCAAGCTATCTGGATTTGGCAGTTCTTTTTGTAGTAGCGCAACAAATCCTGCACATTTTCCTCTCATGGAAGGTGCACCATCTGTGCATACACTTACTAAATTACATAAATTCAGTTTCGCTTCACGGCATTTTTCTTTGAAGAGAGACAAGACGTTAATTCCACGTGTCTTCCCCGTAAGGGTACCCAAAGCCAGTAACTCCTCGTAGCATTCAAAATCTGCAGTTTTAACACGAATAAAAAATGACACTTGCGCTGAGTCAGTAATATCAGTGGACTCATCCAAGGCAATCGAATAATAAGTATTTTCGCTTTGGCATATTGTATGAAGTTGTTCAGTTACATTGAGGGCTAATTCATGTTGCCGATCAGTTATGGTCCTTCTTGAAAGAGGTAGTTGTTTGTATTTGTTAACCTTGTCTGAATCTAAAGAGGCTACAACTTCAACAATGCATTCTTTTATGATTTCCACAGCACTATATGGCTTACCTCTTTTTCCAAGTATATATGCTACTTTATAAGTTGCTTCAGTGATTTCAGTCCCTAGGCCTGACATCGTTTTAAATACTTGCTGCTGTTGCTGCTTTTGAAGTTTCATCTTCATAAGTGCAGACTTTCGGGGTTCTTCTTCCAATATAGCATACTTGTGGTTCTTATGAGTTGCATAATGCTGATATGCATTGTGTTTCTTCACTGTTGCAATTATGGCGTTGCAGAGCAAACACATCATTTTATCTTTCTCAGCAACTATGAAATACTGCAATTCCCATTCTTCATGGAATACTCTGTTCTCTTCCTTTAATTTTCTTTTCACATTTTTTGACATGATTTGGGTACCAGAAATTTTTTAAATAAAAATGGTACACGAATTGATCAAAGATTTACAGTTTTAAAGGAAACAAGCTTGCGTGTCACTATCGGAGAATCGTCAGTAACTGTCATCCAGTCAGCCAGTCGAGTTGATCGTTGATAGGTAAGGGCGTAAGCCGTAAGGCAACTCTGCCAGTTTCAACTGGCAACGTTGCCATATTTCCTATTGTTCAAGCCATAAAGAAGGCTTGTATGTGTAAGAAGCAGTGAAGCTGAAACCATGATCTAATGAAATAGCCTAAAGCCCTAAAGGGGTATCAGTTGCTGTCCATTATCGTACGGTATGAATTCTGAATGTCAAATAGGCAGAAGGCCGCAACTAGTACCTCAAAAGGCCGCAACTAGTACCTCAAAAGGCCGCAGGTTCCCCACCCCTGTCCTAAACCATTAACCCAAGCCGAACTAAATGACTTAGTCAGGGATTTGAATCTGCCTAAGGACTCTGCAGAACTTTTGGGGTCTAGATTGCAGTAGAACAATTTATTGGCATCCGACACATACTTCGCACAGCATAAGAAAACATCAAAGAAGCACCGGTTTAGTCGTCATTAGTCAGATCTACCTTCGTAGTCTTAAGTCTTTGGAATAAGTCCTGAAATGTTTGCAAGTAAAGAAGGTAAATATATTTTGTTTCTTTCAGTTATTTTTTTATTCTTTCATAAACAAGCAATATGCTTGTCCAAGAGCTAGGAGCTATTGAATTCTGCTTTAATTAGGTTTTACTCTATCACCTAAAGATTTCGTGCTACATGGGGTGTTGTAATACCTCATCTGTCCCCAAATGTTAACCACCCATGATGGGAGGGGAGAGAGTATTTTGCTGGGAACGGGACTGGTTGTTATATATATTTACCCTACATTATTATGTAAGCGTTACTGTAGTCTATAACAACAAAATTTATGGTTTAGCATGTGCAATCCAATGTTGGTCTCGATAAGATGGTTCACATTTGAGGATAAATGGGGGATTTATGACACACCCTGTAGTAAGAAAACCATACGTGATAGGGAAAAACTAACTATATTTTTGAGATCAGCTCACTCAAATTATATAGAATCACCAACTAGCTTGTAAAAATCGATCGACAAGTTTTCAAATGTGTACTGGTGTAATTTCATACCGAAGAATTTGAAAAGAAATTATATTAAGGCACCGAAAGTTTAATATTTACTCTGAGTTCACGAGGAACTTCGATTTTAAATGCAGCTTCACAAATCTTGATACAATGGGTTCGGATGAGAAGCTTAAAATTTTCATGGCTGCGTTCTTTTCTATAGTTTTATTGACCGAATGATTGTTCTCAATTTCATAAAAGTGGATGAAATTTCTCTGAAGTGTCCAGAGACTATTTAAACTTATTATTAATATTATTATTATTATTACTAGTACAGTTCCCGCCGCTTCGCTGACGGTTAGACAGGCTAAACTACAAAAAAAGAACCCAGCCGTGAAAATTTTGAGCTTCACATTGTGTCAACATTTCTGAATCTGGTATCTCCCAAAACCTCCTCACCCCCATTCATACAACTTGGGGACTAACCCCCTCCCCCATTACCCCCACCCCTCCCCATTACCCCACCCATCCCCCATTACCCCCAGCCCCACCCTTCCCCCATTGCTAAACTACAGAAAAGAACACAGTCATGAAAATCTTGAGCTTCACATTTCCGCCCGTAATACAATTTCTGAATTTTTTTTACAATTTCTGAATTTTTTTCTCAATTTTTTCTCACAATTTCTGAAAGTGTGACGGACAGACAGACGGACAGCTCTCTTATTATAATATAGATTATTGTGATATATATATATATATATATATATATATATATATATATATATATATATATTATTATTATATATTATTATTATTATATTATTATTATTGTATATATATATATATATATATATATGGGAATGAACTCAGAATGGTCCCCTGAGTTTTTTATGATACACACAGACCGTGCATGGAACAAGGAACTCTTCGGGATAATTAAATCCACTATAGTCCGAATAAGTAATGGTAAATGACAAATACCATAGTTTTTCTTTTTCATGATGTTAGCCCGACGTGGGCAAAGAGGTCCCAAAAATATAGCTTCCCTCACCAGCTATCTGCAAAGCAGACAGGATCCAGCTTTGGGACATGGATCTAGGGTTTAAAGCGGCCTAGCCCCGCTACATTTAGAACCTCAATATAAGCAAAAGACTCGCTGCCTTCACGTCAGATTGAATACATCAAAGAAAAAGGGGTAACTATTATATTTTTAGCCAAAAACAAAAACTTAAACCTAACTGGCAGAATTGAGCGTCCACTTTTAAGGCACATAACATGTCCGTTTCAAGATGGGAATGAACTCAGAATGGTGAGGGAAGCTATATTTATGGGACCTCTTTGCGAGTGACCCGTTGCCCACGTCGGGCTTGCATCATGAAAAAGAAAAACTATGGTATTTGTCATTTACCATTACTTATTCGGACTATAGTGGATTTAATTATCCCAGAAGAGTTCCTTGTTCCATGCACGGTCTGTGTGTATCATATATATATATATATATATATATATATTTATTTATTTATTTACTCGGTCATTGTGTTTTTAATATTCATTTGTATTAATAAATAAATTAAGGACGGGAATCAGGGGTACCTAAATGGGGTGATACAACCTAAATTAAAAAAAACATTCTTCATCAAGGAAGAGAGCCAAAAAATTGGTAAATATTGTTTTTGAATGGCGATATATTGCAGTTTAATGAAAATGGACGCTGAGGAAATTAATTGCACAGAGTTTATTGCGTTATATGAAAAAAAATTTGTAAAGGGGGTCTCCGGAGTATGGTATTAGTACCAAGAAGGCACGCACTCTCCCAGAGGCCTTGGTAGCTCTGAGATAGGCGCTGGGGTGGGGATAGGGAGAATTATTGAACTAAGCTCCTCGGAGCATTGGTTATTAAAATATCCGTAAAAAAGAGAGAGGGGAGAAACATTTGTACTGTACGTAGGTGAAGTGAGGGAAATTTATTAGTAATCGGTCTATTGTGAATATTTAATGTTTAATTAAAGACATTCGTAACTTGCTTACGTAACATCGCTCGCGGGACGCGTGACAAGACGAATAAATTGCGATTGAAAAATTCATCAATGCCTCTTTTCACTCGAGTGTAATTGAGTCATGACATTAAATCGAGACATCATTACTAAGTTTCGATGTTAAATTTGTATTCAATTAAACAAAATTTAGTGCCAAACTTCAAAATTTTACACCAGATTATTCATCGCTTCGCTTTTTTCTGTCGAATCGGTCCAGAATGTCTTCGCCACTTTCCAGCCCAATTTTTTCTCTATTGAGACTCATCAGAGCTAATCCAGTTAATGTCTTCCTTCAATGTGCTTCGTAGCCATGTTTTCAATAATTTATAATTATGATATTCATAAAATTTTTGTTGCCTCAAGGTGGGAGGGCGGTCGTCCCCGGCGCACTCCCCCTTGGTTAGGCACCTGCTATCAACACAAAACATCCAAGACACCTTCACATCCTCCAATCGCTCCAAATCCATAAATTTTATCTTTCTCTTTCAAGGAATCAATTTGATTTGAGTAATTTATTCAAAATCACATTTTCGTACACAAATTTTCTATTTTACTTTGAACCAAATCTCTAATTCATTACGTTCTTTTTATAATGTTTGTATCTTCGCAACTTCATATTTACAATATTTGTTTTAATTATTATCTTCGTTTTTTCTATTTAAATTTATGAATTAAAAATAAAAATATTACTTTCATTTATTTTATACAATTTCAAGATGGAAGACAATTCGTTTTGCAATAATAAATAAAGAAAAATGATAACAGCTTTGCTTCTACACTATCCTTTTACACACACACACACACTTATGTTAAAGTACAAGTAATTTGACAAAAATTCACTTAAGTTGAAGTACAAGTACAATTCGTGACTTGGTACTTAAGTAAGAATAAAAAAGTATTATGTTTAAAGTCAACTCAAGTAGTAAAAGTAAAAAGTACTGTCTAGCATCTCAAACGTAACATTGCTAATCATTACCTTATAACAACGATAAGTTATATATTAATTATATTCATTAGGGAATTAAATAACTAAATAAATACAGATATGGCCAACAAACTTTATTACGCGCACAACTTATTTAACTTTAACAATAATTATATAATAATTGGTTCTCAAAGGTTTCTGCAATCAAGTCTTGCCCGCTGTGGACTAAATATCAGTACAGCAACGCTGTTTGCCTCCTCAGATTGGTTGATTTAATCATGGAAATTTCCCAAACGTTTGGAAAAAGTACTTTATACTTTACAGATATCGGTAAAAATGTACTTAGGTTAAAGTACAATATTTTCTCTTAAAATGTACTTAAGTTAGAATAAAAGTATTTTAAAATAACTGTACTTTCTAGAAAGTGGATCCTGAAAAATGTTACTTGAGTACAGTTACTTAAGTACAGTTACTTCACAACTGCACACCTCTGTGTGTGTGTGTGTGTGTATATATATATATATATATATATATATATGGGATGAATTTCACAATTAAACACGTGAAATGAATGAATGATGCAAACCCACAGGGAAAAATAAAAATGATTCCAAGACCTTTCGTATATTCAGAAGTACACCTGTGGGTTTGCATTATATATATATATATATATATATACAGGGTGTCCCATAAGTCCGGCATCATAGGAAAAATAATAAAAAAAGGCAAAACAAAAACTTTTATTTACAGAACGTGCTCAATATGTCCACCATTGTTTTCAATAGACAAATTCAGACGTGATACCCAGTCAGCAAGCACACGGTGAATGATGTCAGGAGTAATGGTGTTACATGCCCCAATAATGCGCTGCCGCAAATGTTCAACACTCCTAATTTTCTCTGCGTATACCAGCGCTTTCAAGTGGCCCCAGAGATAAAAATCTAGTGGCGTGAGATCCGGGCTTCTAGCTGGCCATTCCACAGGCCCACGACGTCCTATCCAATGACCAAGGAATTGGTGGTACGGGTATTCCCTTACTTGGGTACTGTAATATGCAGGAGCGCCGTCTTGCTGGAACCATGTTGGGAAATTTCCTTCTTCGTTCAAGACACTGGGAAATGCTTTTTCCTTGAACATACGTAGGTAGGTGCCTCCAGTGACATGTTCATCGAAAAAGAGGGGGCCTATGATGCGATCCTTCCAAATGCCACACCATACCATCACCCCGAGATGCACCTTGTTCCTTTGAAGAGGTATACCAGTGAGGGTTGTTTTGAGACCAGTAGCGGGTGTTCTATCGATTTACCTCACCATTTCCATAAAAAACAGCCTCGTCACTGAACAGAATGGTGGACGGGAAATTGGCATCCGAGCATAAATTATGGTTTGTAGAAATAGAAAAATATGAATTTCTCCTTTGATGCCGGACTTATGGGACACCCTGTATATATATATATATATATATATATATATATATCAGTTCATGGTATGGTTTTGGGGTAAATTAAGAACAACTGCTAAAGTATTTGATCCAGAGATCAACAAGAACACAGACTGTATTTGTTTTGTAATCTAGTAACCGCTGATCACATTCACCTCATACACCTCGTAGTAGTTCAGTGCGTTGGTCTCTCTTCACACGAAGGTCAAGCTGGTGGCCCCGCCTCTAGGCCTAGCTTGATGGAGGATCGAGTTGCTCTCTTGCGCTCTCCATTGCACATAGCCAGGTACACCCGACTCATCTGGTACTGTCCTGAGCCAAGCATCTAGTCTTCTCTTGAAGACTTGAACTTTGACCCCTGTCATGTTCCTGAGGTCCTTTGGAAGCTGGTTAAAAAAATCTTGGTCCCCTGACAACCAAGCTGTTTTCTTCCAGTGTTGAGGAGGTCCCTTGTCGGGCCTTTAGTTTGGGAACACTACACATTCTGCCTTTCCTATTTTCCACTGTTATTTGGGTGGTAACTGGGTTTAGTTTGAGGTTTGGTACCAGTTTTTCGATCATTTTCCAAATATATATTATGGTGTACCTCTCCCCTCTTCTTTCCAGAGAGTACAGATTTAGTTTACGTAGTCTTTCTCAGTAGCTGAGTTCTTTGCAACCATCGATCTTGGCTGTGAAATGTCTCTGAATATCTTGTAGTTTATTTTTTCTTTCTTCTTGTATGGGGACGTCAAGACTGAGCAGTATTCAAGTTTTGGTATGATCACTGTTTTCAGCAGGGGAATCATTACTCTCTTGTCCCTTCTTTTAAAGGTTCTTAGTACCTCCCGCGACTCTTTTTGCTTTCTTCATCACTCTCTGATTTTGTGCCTCGATTTCGCATCATCGGTCATAACCCCCAAATCTATCCCTTTCGTGCTTCGTCTAAGTTCTTATTTCTACAATATCTCAAGAGCTGGAATTTCTTGGTGTTAAATTTTATGTTGTTCTCTTCTGACCATTTGTATATACCATATACGTTCCTTTCAAACTTTCAAATGTTCCGCGCGATGATTCTTCATTTCACGAAGGTCAAGCTTGTCGCTCCTCCTCTCGAGTTGGCCTGGTGAAGTAGTGAGTTGGTTTCCTGTACTCTCCACCTCACATAGCCAGGTACGCCCTGGCTCATCGGGGATTGTTCTGAGCAGGGCGTCTAATCTTTTTTGAAGATGTCCACCGCAACACCACTCATGTTCCTTAGGTCTTTGGGCAGTTGATTAAACAGTGTTGATTCTCTCACAACAAAACTATTTTCTTCCAGGGTTAAGGATGTTCCCTGTCTAGCCTTTAATTTGGGAACACGACACAGTCTTCCTTTTCTACTTTCCACTGTTGTTTAGGGAGTTACAGGGGTCAGAGTAAGATTAGGGACTATTCAGTTATATATATATGATACACACAGACCGTGCATGGAACAAGGAACTCTTCCGGATAATTAAATCCACTATAGTCCGAATAAGTAATGGTCCTTGTTTAAAGCGACAAATTCGTAACAATTTTTATACGTTGTAAAGCGTGTACGTTTCCTGTGTACAGTTTGTACCTGTATACAGCATCTGTACTTATTAAATAAATTATACTCATTTGTGTAAACTCTGTAAATATTTAGAAATAAATTGAAACGAACTGAAATTAATAAATGACTATCGAAAACATATTGCCAAATCTTATCGTTTTTTCCATTTCCTTTCAAAGAAGATTACGTAAGGATAGAACAGAAAGACAGTTACAGTGTGTATATATATATATATATATATATATATATACACACACACACTGTAACTGTCTTTCTGTTCTATCCTTACGTCATCTTCTTTGAAAGGAAATGGAAAAAACGATAAGATTTGGCAATATATTTTCGATAGTCATTTATTAATTTCAGTTCGTTTCAATTTATTTCTAAATATTTACAGAGTTTACACAATGAGTATAATTTATTTAATAAATACAGATGCTGTATACAGGTACAAATTGTATACAGGAATCGTACACGCTTTACAACGTATAAAAATTGTTACGAATTCGTCGCTTTAAACGAGGACAAACTTCCGAACCGGATTTGAACCTCAACCAAACTTTGTACTATAATGACGCGAGACGAAGTTAAGAGACTCCAGAAATAGATAGTTTTTATTGGCATTGAGTGACGGGTGACGTGAGAAAAGGCTTTGCGTGACCCAACGCAACCGTGATTCGGTTATACAGGGTGTCCCGTAAGTCTGGACCCATAGGGAAAAATAATAAAATTACAAAATAGTCCAAAAATTTATTACATAATCTGTTCAAAGTGTCCGCCGTTGTGTCGCACACATAGTTGAAGACGCAATCTCCACTGCGACAGCACTTTCTGAATCACAGTCGCAGAAATTTCTTGACACGCCTCCACAATGCGTGCTTTAAGGTGGAAAATGTTCTGAAGTTTGACCTCGTACACTTTGGCTTTCAAGTGGCCCCACAAATAAAACTCCAGCGGAGTAAGATCATAATAAAAATAATAAAAATAATAATAAAAAAAATATATATATATATTATAAATAAATTTTTGGACTATTTTGTAATTTTATTATTTTTCCCTATGGGTCCAGACTTACGGGACACCCTGTAGAATAAATTACATGGAGGAAAAATCTTTTACGACAACCAAAGACCAGGGTTGCCAGATTTTGGAATGCCCAAGCCGGGACACAAGACCTTTTTTTATATAACTTGTAAAATTTAAAATCACAGAATAACTACACACAAACTACCGAAAAAAATTGTTTATTTATCCAACAAAACCATAAAGAACAATTCAAGAAATACAACATAATAATAATTCCTATTTTTAGAAAGAATAACACTTTTAATGTTGACGCCACAACACTTGCATAATTATTCTAATTCGCTTCTATTGTATACTTACGTTTTACGCTCAAAATATTTATTACAAAATAACATCATTAAAAATAAAATGGATTATATAAATTTGGTAAATGAGGGACCTAATTTAATCACAGAAATATAGATTTCAAGTTAGTTTCATAGATGGCAAGTCGGGACAGAGTTGGCAGAAATCGGGACGTCTGGCAATCCTACCAAACACCCAAATAACTATTTACCACCGAATCCAAATGTTTAATCCAACCATGGTTGGATGAACCATCTGAACTGGTTGGCAAATAAAAAACCATCTGTTTGGTTTTGGTAACCAAGTAATTTTCTCTGTTGTCCTCAGTTATTTAGAGACTAATTGAACTAATTAAATACAATGATATTTGTATGGCTCTGTTTTTGGGGAATTTTGTTTCAAAGCACTTTCTCTTATTGGGATGAAGATCCCGATTGGGACAGTAAGTATACTATGAAGTTAATTTCTTTTAGAGTCCTTAAACTAAAGACAATTTGAAAACAGTTGAAATGTGATCATTTACATAAGAATGCGTTAATCTTTTCAGGTGATTATCATTATCTTGACTTGATTTGGTTAGTCCTCATTCGAAAGCTTTACTCAATTTGTACTTAAGTCTCAATTTTGATTGCTCGAAATCAGTCAGCCACAAGATGGTCCCACAGTCCAGGGACAGAATCCCCCAGATTTGTAGATAAAATTCTTAGACAAAATTTCCTCTTTGGTCGAATAGGTGGGACCATGGGTTCATTACCGTGGTGGGTAGGATGTTCCACTTTAACGCTTAGAAATAAGTGATTGGTTGAAGAGGCTCGTTTGCCGCTAACCCAAAACAGATATTATATAGGTTCCTTTATCCTTCCATCCTTTAAGAGGCGCCCCAAATGAGCCAAGTATTTGAGGTTTGCATTCTGATCAAAACGTCATAGTCAGAACGATGACCTTAAGTGCAGTCCTTTGACTGCGAGTAAACCCTCATTTCATCAATGTTAAGGATTCTCGTGTCCTTCAGGATAAACTCATCGTTCTCCTCATATCCATGAATCGATCTTCGCGATTCAAGTGCCGAGATGTCACACCAATGAATTTTATTCTTTTTTATTTCTTGGTCACAGAATGAAATTGGTCACTCAGTTCTTAGTCACATTTGAAATATTTCACAAAATTTTCTGTTCTTTACACTGAAGTAAATTTTGGGGTAAAATCTTCATTTTCGGTTGAAAAGTACAAAGGATGAATGCGTTTCATCCACAGATCAAATGTGAACATATATCTTATTTGTTTACATTATATATATATATATAATGCACCTTGGTAGTGTAGTGGTTACGCTTCCTGACGACGAATCCACCGGACCCGGGATTGAGACCTGGTGACGGCTGACGGCGCGCAGCAAAACCCAGCTGTTCATCCTTCCACACGGTAAAAGAAATTAGTTGGTAGATAAATGAGTACCCTGAGTTGGCTTGTGGTTAAGACGCTGTGCTACTAGTGGGGCGTGGTTCCGATTCCACGTTATATTGAAGGTCTCACGTGGAGTGACAAGCTTGATCTTCGTCAGAATGACCAATTCGGGCGGAAGCAAAACCAAGGAACCAAAGGATGGATATACTCGTATAACCAGTTGACCAAAATAACATTTTTTTTTTTTTATCAGAGCTTTTTATAAGGTTCTTAATGTGTACAATTATAAATGAAACAAATATAAGTACTATAAAATATAAAAATGGACCTAATTTGAAGTTTGTGAAGTTACTATATCGTAAAAAATACAAAATTATTCGAAATTTTGTCGAAAGTTCATCTTAAAATATTGAAAATATTGAGAGGCATAAAATCGGTTAATTTTGGATTTCTTTTAAAAATATGAATTGTTTCTAAAAGATTACTATCACTTTTTTGACCTTTACAAATTATTTTTTAAAGTTGTCATTCCTTATTCGCTGATCTTCACCATATGCATCTTTGGCTTCCTCCGGATCCGCCCATGGTAGGGTGGCCCACTTTTCAATTTTTTTTGAAAAGTATAGGTGATCGTGGTTTTTCCCATTATTTGGCACTATACTAGCACATTGGTACCATTTTTACAAAAATTGATCAATATTTAGGGGTCTCGCATCGACCTTGAAATTACTAGTTTTTTTTTTAAATGTGTACTTTTTAACTTTTTACTGAATCAAGATAAATCATTAAGTAGGGATGTTTTCTGAATCCTCTTAATGAGAGAAGTCGTTTGGTGTGCCTGCCAATGTCATACGACTAACGGTTTAAAGGTTGTGCCTGTATACAGGTAATACCAATGTGCTAGTATAGTGCCAAATAATGGGAAAACCACGATCACCTATACTTTTCAAAAAAATGAGTCACCATACCGGGCGGAATGTATAATGTATATAGGTAATTAGAAAATGCACTATGCCTGTGCCAGGTACCTAACCTATTTCTTTTTTTGCAGATCATAACATTTTGAAATTCTGTCTGAGTTCCTCATCCTTTGTCATGGACAAATCGATGGCAACCATAACTGGAAGGACTCTTGAAGCTACAAATAGAGAGTCATCAAAAGGAAAGGCGAAAATAACATCGCTACCTTCTCTAAGATCGGCCTCGGAAATTTTTTTAGTTGGCCAACCGTCGTCCTCCATCAGTGGTAGCAAATTGCCAACAACACGGCAGGTTTTGCAATACTTCTTCAGTGTTATCCAGTACACTGCTAACAGGAAAGACGCATTCAAAGAAACCGTAAACAACGTCTTAAAGTTTTGGAACATGGTCCGCATTAAAACAATCACAAAGCTCAACTGCGAACGGAAGCTAGAGGCATTGTGGAAAGAGTGGCACTTACTCCAAAAGAGCAGAAAACGAGAAACTGACGCCGGAGGAAAACGGCAGAAGTTTTCGGACAGTGTGGACAAGCTGTGGGATATCGGAGCATCTGACGCTGTCGAAGATATAAAGAAGAATCGACTGCTGTCCGACAAGGACAAGAAAGAAGACATTGACTTCTACCTCGATCAACGTGGTCCTTGGGTGGCAACGAAGAAAACGTCCTCGCCAGGACTCCTGGCGAGGACGTTTTCTTCGTTGCCACCCAAGGACCACGTTGATCGAGGTAGAAGTCAATGTCTTCTTTCTTGTCCTTGTCGGACAGCAGTCGATTCTTCTTTATATCTTCGACAGCGTCAGATGCTCCGATATCCCACAGCTTGTCCACACTGTCCGAAAACTTCTGCCGTTTTCCTCCGGCGTCAGTTTCTCGTTTTCTGCTCTTTTGGAGTAAGTGCCACTCTTTCCACAATGCCTCTAGCTTCCGTTCGCAGTTGAGCTTTGTGATTGTTTTAATGCGGACCATGTTCCAAAACTTTAAGACGTTTTTACGGTTTCTTTGAATGCGTCTTTCCTGTTAGCAGTGTACTGGATAACACTGAAGAAGTATTGCAAAACCTGCCGTGTTGTTGGCAATTTGCTACCACTGATGGAGGACGACGGTTGGCCAACTAAAAAAATTTCCGAGGCCGATCTTAGAGAAGGTAGCGATGTTATTTTCGCCTTTCCTTTGATGACTCTCTATTTGTAGCTTCAAGAGTCCTTCCAGTTATGGTTGCCATCGATTTGTCCATGACAAAGGATGAGGAACTCAGACAGAATTTCAAAATGTTATGATCTGCAAAAAAGAAATAGGTTAGGTACCTGGCACAGGCATAGTGCATTTTCTAATTACCTATATACATTATACATTCCGCCCGGGTATGGTGACTCATTTTTTTGAAAAGTATAGGTGATCGTGGTTTTTCCCATTATTTGGCACTATACTAGCACATTGGTATTACCTGTATACAGGCACAACCTTTAAACCGTTAGTCGTATGACATTGGCAGGCACACCAAACGACTTCTCTCATTAAGAGGATTCAGAAAACATCCCTACTTAATGATTTATCTTGATTCAGTAAAAAGTTAAAAAGTACGCATTTAAAAAAAAAAACTAGTAATTTCAAGGTCGATGCGAGACCCCTAAATATTGATCAATTTTTGTAAAAATGGTACCAATGTGCTAGTATAGTGCCAAATAATGGGAAAAACCACGATCACCTATACTTTTCAAAAAAAATTGAAAAGTGGGCCACCCTAGCCCATGGATTAAGTTAATGATTTTGTTCTTACACTCGCAAATAAAAATAAAATGTGCCAGTTTGATTACATCATCGAGCTTTAGTAGTTTTAGCTCTTTAAATAGTGTACTTGAGTGATCAAGGAAATCAGCATCAGATAATAACCTTATTGCTCTTTTTTGGATGACAAAGATACTGTTTAAAGCGTTGTTAGTGGAGTTTCTCTAAACAAGGGTACATTACGTTATATAAGGAAAAGCAAGAGTATGATACAGAATGAACAAAACCTGTTTTGGGACTACATTTCTAAGTTTACAGTAAACATAGCAACGCTCCTTGAAATCTTTTTTGCGATATAATTTACATGATCACTTCATTGCAAATTCTTATTTTGCATTACACCAAGAAATTTTGTTACAGTACACTATACAACTGTGTTAATTCAACTAAGAATATATTTAAATCCGAATTTATTAGTGAATGAAATGGTTGACCACCAATAAACTCTTCCTAAATACCAGCAAAACAAATTTCATGATTTTTACTAATAAAAGAAATGTGTATCTTGATGAACTTAATGTTGATGAAATTGCTGTAAAGGTATCTGCAAACATTATGAAGTTAAGTATATCAGATGAACGTGGAAGGTCATTTATATATAATGAAAATAACAGTGGACTCAGAACTGAGCCTTGTGGCACACCATTTTTGACAAGCGCTTTAGTTGAGCAAACCTTATTTATTGATACAAAATTATATCTATTGGACAAATAACTTTTAAACCAATCACTGATTGCTCCTCTAAAGCCGTAACAATATAATTTATTAAGTAGAATATTATGGGCTATTACATCAAACGCCTTACTCAAATCCATAAATATTAATATCATTATTTCTTTGTTCTCTTTAGCTATATTTACATTTTCCATAAGATTTAAAATAGCCATTTCCGTTGTTTTATTATTACGGAAGCCATATTGATTTCGAGGTAATAAATTGTAGGATTCTAAATATCGCTGCATTCTACTTCCATATCACTATACCTTGGTTATGTTGGTTTTGTTTCCGCCCGAATTGTTCATTATGGCGAAAGTCATACTTGTTGCTCCACCTTAGACCTATAGCTTAACGTGGAATCCGAACTACGACCCACCACGGATGGTCAGAAATTACAAAGTCCTCGCTCGAGCTTGATCTCATGACCTCCCGATCAGCAGCCCAGCGCCTTAACCACTAGGCTACCAGGGTACCCACTTATCTACAACCAATTTTATTGTATGGAAGGATGAACAGCTGGGTTTACTGCGCGCTGACTGCCGTCACCGGGTATCGAACTCGGGGCCGGTGAGTTCGTAGTCAGCGATGCTAACCTCTATACCAGCGAGGTGTGTATATATATACACAGTATATATATATATATATATATGTATATAAGCAAACAACCACAGGGAAAAGGAAAAGTAAACACGAAATCCGAGCGCTTTCGTGATATATTCACATCTTCAGGGACAAGAAAGAAATAGACAAATTTCTTTCTTGTCCCTGAAGATGTGAATATATCACGAAAGCGCTCGGATTTCGTGTTTAGTTTTCCTTTTCCCTGTGGTTGTTTGCTTATTAAAAAGATCACGTGCTTTTCTGTGATTTTACTGCATATATATTAGTGATGTAGCGGATGTCATTTTTTTCACATCCGCGGATGCGGATGCGGATGAGGATGTTTGATTTCAACATCCGCGGATGCGGATGCGGATGTCTACATTTTCGTTATTTTTTAGGATATATTCGAGATTTGTTGTGTTTAACGTATATAATAAGTTATTATATAGA
The DNA here is from genome assembly GCA_023014485.1 of Bathynomus jamesi. Classification (NCBI taxonomy): domain Eukaryota; kingdom Metazoa; phylum Arthropoda; class Malacostraca; order Isopoda; family Cirolanidae; genus Bathynomus; species Bathynomus jamesi. Next base: position 433,790 of record JAJOZX010001039.1, on the reverse strand, counting down.
GAGAGCTGTAGCTATAATGTAGTATAATTGATTGATTGTACAATAATTGCTGTACTTTTCCATGAACATATAAAATAATAGCAAGCATCTAACTAATATAGAAATCAATTAGTGAATTCGTCTGCAAATAAATTCGTTATATTTTGTTGAGTTTCAGCCACAATTAGAAACCATAATTGTGTTACCCGACCTCTTTCCCCAACCTCCACCCTTATAGAAAGAGATCTTTAATTAGCTTGATAACTATTTATATTAAGTTTAAAGTTTTATTAGGCTTATTTATAAATGAGTAATTAAAATAAAGTAAACTAAGATGTTCATCGTTTAATATTCAAACTTAATTATAGGAAGGTTATGCTTAAGGAACATTAATTTTTCTGCCTTTTCTGCTGCCAGTCTGTTTCTCTTTTCATCATATATTAATCCAGCACTGCTAAATAATCTCTCGCTTGGTACGCTTGTTGGAGGACGTGCTAAATGTTTCCTTGCAAGTTTACTCAAGTATGGATAGATATTCTGCGTATTTTTCCACCAACTAATAGGATTGTCACATTCAGCCAAGCGTTTTTCTTGGTGATAGCTCTCGATCATTTTTACTACATCTTTTGACATCGCGTAGGTCTCGTCATCGCTGCTTGACTCAAGAAACTGAGAGAGAGATTCTGTGATAGTTTTGCTTGTTGAAGGTGTTGGTTCTGTCACTGAAACTTTTATTCTTTTGGTGGGTGGCGAAGCGACAGATTCAAGAGATTGAAGCTCTTCAACTGCTTTGCCAAGTGATGATTTAACTCGTTCTAATGTACTAGGTGAAAATAACTTAGCTTTGTAACGTGGATCTAAGTAGGTTGCAAGAGAGTAACTTCATACAAGAACAGCCTCTCGTCTTGTCGCTTGCATCACTTTTGCGCACAATGAACTAGTTCTCTTATTATAGTAGAATTTGATAATTTCCGCTTATTAATGACGTTTTATCTCAACGGTCCACATCCGCACGACATCCGCAGTCCAAAGTGCGGATGCAGATGCGGATGCGGATGCGAGAAAATGTGCGGATGTTATGCGGATGCGGATGTGACCTACATCACATATATATATATATATATATATATATATATTATTGGTCAATATTCGGGAGATGCACGGCCTCCGAATTCAGATTTTTTATTCATACCAGTCATTAGTACATATGATTTGATGAATTTAAAAAAACACTAGACCTTGTGCTTTTAAAGAATAAGGGAGATATAGATTTTTTCACTTTAACGATTTTTTGACATTTTCCGAGTCGCGAAACTTTATCCACCGCAAAGGTTAGTTATTTTTCCGTCAATTTAGTGAAGGTTAGGTTAGGTTCGTTTTAGTGAAGGTTAGGTTAGGTTCGTTTTAGTGAAGGTTAGGTTAGGTTCGTTTTAGTGAAGGTTAGGTTAGGTTCGTTTTAGTGAAGGTTAGGTTAGGTTCGTTTTAGTGAAGGTTAGGTTAGGTTCGTTTTAGTGAAGGTTAGGTTCGTTTTAGTGAAGGTTATGTTCGTTTTAGTGAAGGTTATGTTCGTTTTAGTGAAGGTTAGGTTCGTTTTAGTGAAGGTTATGTTCGTTTTAGTGAAGGTTAGGTTCGTTTTAGTGAAGGTTAGGTTAGGTTCGTTTTAGTGAAGGATAGGTTAGGTTCGTTTTAGTGAAGGTTAGGTTAGGTTCGTTTTAGTGAAGGTTAGGTTCGTTTTAGTGAAGGTTAGGTTCGTTTTAGTGAAGGTTATGTTCGTTTTAGTGAAGGTTAGGTTCGTTTTAGTGAAGGTTAGGTTCGTTTTAGTGAAGGTTAGGTTAGGTTCGTTTTAGTGAAGGTTAGGTTAGGTTCGTTTTAGTGAAGGTTAGGTTCGTTTTAGTGAAGGTTAGGTTAGGTTCGTTTTAGTGAAGGTTAGGTTAGGTTCGTTTTAGTGAAGGTTAGGTTAGGTTCGTTTTAGTGAAGGTTAGGTTAGGTTCGTTTTAGTGAAGGTTAGGTTAGGTTCGTTTAGTGAAGGTTAGGTTAGGTTCGTTTTAGTGAAGGTTAGGTTAGGTTCGTTTTAGTGAAGGTTAGGTTAGTTTTAGTGAAGGTTAGGTTAGGTTCGTTTTAGTGAAGGTTAGGTTAGGTTCGTTTTAGTGAAGGTTAGGTTCGTTTTAGTGAAGGTTAGGTTAGGTTCGTTTTAGTGAAGGTTAGGTTAGGTTAGGTTCGTTTTAGTGAAGGTTAGGTTCGTTTTAGTGAAGGTTAACCTAACCTAACTTTCACTAAAACGAACCTAACCTAACCTAACCTTCACTAAAACGAACCTAACCTAACCTTCACTAAAACGAAACTAACCTAACCTTCACTAAAACGAACCTAACCTAACCTTCACTAAAACGAACTAACCTAACCTAACCTTCACTAAAACAAACAAACATAACCTAACCTAACCTAACCTTCACTAAAACAAACATAACATAACCTAACATAACATAACCTAACCTAACCTTCACTAAAACAAACAAACAAACTAACCTAACCTAACCTAACCTTCACTAAAACAAACAAACAAACATAACATAACCTAACCTTCACTAAAACAAACAAACAAACAAACATAACATAACCTAACCTAACCTAACCTTCACTAAAACAAACAAACATAACCTAACCTAACCTTCACTAAAACAAACAAACATAACATAACCTAACCTAACCTAACCTTCACTAAAACAAACAAACATAACATAACCTAACCTAACCTAACCTTCACTAAAACAAACAAACAAACATAACATAACCTAACCTAACCTTCACTAAAACAAACAAACATAACCTAACCTAACCTTCACTAAAACAAACAAACAAACATAACATAACCTAACCTAACCTAACCTAACCTAACCGTCACTAAATCGACGGAAAAATAACTAACCTTTTATTGTGGCGGTAGATAAAGTTTCGCGATTTCTAGCAAAACATAATGCAGGATAGTTTTGTGGTCTTTGGTTTTGAGAGCTGGTAACAAAAAAAAACATTCTCGGAAAATGTAAAAAGGTCGTTAACGTGAAAAAAATCTATATCTTCCTTATTTTTTGAAAGCACAAGGTCTAGTTTTTTTAAAAATTCATCAAATCATATGAACTAACGACTGGTATGAATAAAAACTCTGAATTCGGAGGCCGTACATCTCCCGAATATTGACTACTAATAAAAGGTGTCATTAAATAATGACTCCATCACCTTATATTGTTGAATATTCTTTTTGGTTTATTTGTCACTGAAATAATTTTATGATGAAAACATTTGTAATATTGCAATGAATCTAATTCAGTTTTTTTTCAGACTGCAAGTATGAGGACATTGGGACGAGGCATCAGTGGAATACGTCTCAAATGCTTATTATTGATTTCTTCATCCCCATCAATTGGAGAAACGCGACCACTGGTGATGTTCTGGGAATAAAATGCGATTACGTGATGTCCAACGAGGATCCAGTCACTGAGAGTTTGTTCATCCAAACGAGGCGCTTGCGTTTGGGTTGGAACAAACTAAATTTGACACTTAATGACGCGACATCGATTCTCAAAATAGAAGACTTTGAAGGAAGAGTTCTTCTTCAGCGTCGACTATTGAAAGTGACCAAAGGAGAAAACGTGACAATCACCGTGCAAGAATTATTGTCCTTCGTTAATTGCTACTATGGTTTGTTTCTGACTTTGGTTGTTGAAGAAAGTTTTAAAACAAAGTTTTGTTTTGCTTTTAGAGAACTTTCTCTTTATTGGATTATAACCAAACTTTAGATTTTCATAATGAGTATTTTGATTAGTTAAAAGAGGGAGAATATTGATTATTTTAGGAAAATGTTAATTGTTTACGTGAATATTTATTTCATATTAAATGTTTCAGTAAGCGAATATTTAAAATTAACCTTTTATTATTTGGGAAAACATTTTCAGATTCGAGAGATTACATCATTGAAGGAGCATTCAACAACTTCTCTATTCCTTCAACATTCAAAGAAAATCTTTTGAAGATCAGGTTTAAATCAGAGTCAGGCGAGAAGAACTATAAAGTTAAAGTAACTCTCGGCTCAACAACTGTCGTCCTATGCCCAAACGGCGGCAGATATAAGAAATCTAATTATTATTATGTTTATCCGAATGAACATTGCGACCAAACTATCAGTGTTTACGATACCACCTCTTCTCTGGGAATCTACTCTCTTGTTCTCAATATTTCAATCTTTGACAAAAGGGTAAATTGAAGATAATTTTTGCCCTTTTAAAGGAAGCCATTAATAAAGGTTCATTAAAATGTGGTGCCCAAAAATATTTTAATATAAGAACTAAAGATGCCTTTTTGTCCAAAATATTTTTCGTTAAAAAAAGTTAATTTTAAGAAAAGTAAAAAAAATTTAATTCTTTTTATAGGTTAAAAAAAAAAAAAAAAAAAAAAAATATATATATTATATACACCTTTGGTAACCTTCCGCCCAAATTGTTCATTCTGACGAAGGTCAAGCTTTTCTCTCCACCTTACACCTACAATTTAACGTGGAATTCGAACCACGCCCCACCACCAGCCCAGCGTCTTAACCACAAGGCCACCCAAGGTACCCATTTATCAACCAACCACTTTCTTTATTGTGGGGAAGGATGAACAGCTGGGTTTTGCTGCCCGCCGGCTGCCGTCACCGGCTCTCGAACCCGGGGCCGATGGATTCGTAGTCAGTGACGCTAACCATTACATCACCGAGGCGCATATATACAGTGTGTGTGTTCTTGGCTACCTTACGTCATCGCGACAATGTTCAGGATAAATATGGAACTCATCTGGACACGAACGTGCGTTTAGCGACATTAACGATGTTGCCATAATTTCAGTTATTTTAATGGAAATCACTAAATATCACGAAAAAAGAGGGAATATAATGAAGGTTAGGTTACTTAGAGTAGGCTAAATGTCGCTGTTTTATAAGGTAGCCAAACGTGTGTGTGTGTGTGTGTGTGTGTATTCCTTTCAATAAAGAAACGTGTGGATGTTTTTGTTTTAGTGAAAACTGAAGGCGTTAAAAACGGTTAAATTTAACATGTTTTCTTTGCTGTTTTTTAGGATTATCGAACATTTGGGCAGTATGCATTCAACCACATTAGATTCCATGTTTTGGGATCAAAGAAGTTTTGGATGACAACTTGGAACCAGTTACCAGTCGAAGTGTTTTACGAGGACGTTTTCCAGTCACAGCGACCTCAACAAGACAATGAAGGTAAGATGAAAAGGAAGCAATTCAATTTACACATCAAATGAACAACATTCACACATTCACTCATTTCTTTTTATACTTACATATAACACATACATACAAACAATATATATATTCCATCTTCATTGATTGTTTAAAGAAATTATTTAAAAAGGTGGTTATTGTGAAATGTGAGCAAATTGTCTGTTGAAAATGAGTTCCGCCAAATTGGGTCCTCTTTTTTAAAAATTTAAATTATGATTCCATTTTGTAAAATCTCGAAACCAAATTAAGTTTTTCTTTCAGATAATAACGAACACCTCTCGAGGGTAACACAAATGGAACGCCTCTTTCCGGTAAGTTTTCAAAAGGTATTACACACACACACACACACACACACACACACACACACACACACACAATATCATTATTAATACTCCTCTTCTGCACTTAAAGGATCATAACATTCAATTTATTATGAGTTATTTTGTTTCTGAACTTATAACTGAAGTTGTGTTTCTTCCGTAATAAATAATAATGATTTATAAGTGTGACTTTCTTAGTAATCCAACCTTTACATACTTTAAAAAATTTCAAATTATTTACTGTTCACGTAGCTTCATTAACCCTATAAAAGGCTAATGTGAGACTGCACACATATCTACTACAGTATGTGTCGGCTCTACGTAACCCCATAATAAAAATTACATTTATAGGTTGAATTAAACACCTTATTGTTACTAAACAATGATAACATTTAACTTGCGTACAATAAAAGACAATTTCCAAATAAACAAATGTACTTTGATTGTAATATTGTAATAAACTACACTGACTTTCTAGGGTTAAACTCGTTTAGAATTTACAGTTAAACACTGCCTATAAATGCCATTCTACTGATAAAACTTCTCAAAAACTCATTTTACACTGCTTCGACTTATATTTGAGAAGATCTTAAAACTGTTAAGTGAAGATTTAATGTTAATATAACAATTTCTCGCTAGAAACAGGACAATGTAATATAAATTTTTATAGCCACTTTTTACTTCTCTGCCTCTTCATAATTTTGCTTGGAAGTGCGAGGTCTTTTCTCAAGTTCCTTCAATGAATCTAGTAGTTGAAATCAAAGAGGCGAAGCGACACGTATGATTGATTATTATTTAACGCTTGTTCAACCAATGAAAAGCTTGGATTTTATACAGGGTGTTCATTTTATTAGCTAATCCAAAGAAATGCAAATAAAAAACAAAATAAAAAGGAACTATGACTCAGAGATGCACGAAACTTTGTGATATGAGAACCAGTCCATCTTAAAGTCTGGCCTCACCTATCTTAGGCCAGCTCTAGACTTGCTTAAACCTAGTCCTAGACCTGGGCTTAAACTTGTAAAGATGGCGTTAATCTTGGAACAGCATGTGTTCATTCTGAAAACTTCTGCATTTACAAATGGCAGTTAACACTTTCAACATTTGTTTTGAAATGTTTCAACTGCTGCTGTTATTGTTTCTTATATCACAAAGTTTCATGCAACTCTGAAATATACCTAGTTACTTTTTATTTGTATTTCTTTCGGTTAACTGATAAAATAAACACACTGTACTAACTCAGCAGAACTGTTTTAATTTTACCAATTTAACTCATATATATATATATATATATATATACAGGGTGGGCGTAAGTTTCCATACATAGGAAAAATAAACATTTTTTTATGGACAACCATTTTTATTTATATAATATGCTCTACATGGTTGCCATTGTTTTGAAAACACATTTCAATACGTGTTCCCCACTGTTGATGAACACGCATTAGCACAGTTGACGTTATGCTTGTAATGGCGTTGGTGATACGTTCCTTTAGATGATTTATGTCTCGTATCTTTCCTGATACACCATGGCCTTCAAGTGCCCCCAAAGATAGAAATCAAGGGGGGTGAGATCTGGGGATCTGGGAGGCCACTCCACAGGACCACGCCGACCAATCCAAGCATCCGGAAACTGCTGATCCAAATACCGACGCACGTGAAGACCATAATGAGGTGGAGCTCCATCTTGCTGAAAGTAAACTGGGAAGTTACCTTTCTCGTTTAGCAGAGATGGGAAAATCTCTTCTTGCAACATGTTAAGATACCTTTCGGCATTAAGATTTCCACTGACAAAAATTGGTCCAATAATTCTGTCACCCATATCCCGGCCCACACCATCACTTTACCGGCACCTTGCATCTTCGTCGGACTCAGCCAGTTAGGGTTAGCATTACTCCAATAAACGTATGTTTTGCCGATTAACCTCTCCATTGACGTAAAAATTTGCTTCATCAGTAAACAAGATCTTACAAACGCATATTCTTAGGGTATCTGAAACATAAAAAACAACGTTTAAATTTTCCTATGTATGGAAACTTACGGCCCACCCTGTATATATATATATATATATATATATATATATATATATATACAGTGGTGTAGTGCTAAATAAAGAAGTGAGGGAGCTCATTTTGAAAATGTTACTCAGATGCGGGGGGGGACAATGGCGAGCGCGGCGAGCCCATACAGCTGGGGGTCCGGGGGCACTGTAAGCCCCCCGGGAAATCTTTTGAAATCTGACCAATTCCAGGGATATTTTGAGGTCATATGCACTGGATATTAGGATATATTCCAAGGTTGAAGATGCAGTATTTCCAGTGTCATTAGATATACGACATCCAGTACGATCAATAAAAATAGCTAACAACTGGAATGATTAACTAAAAAAATGTTAACAACTGGTACGCCGTGGTGACTGTTTCACCAGATCTTTATAGGCTAGCATTGCCTCAGTCGAAGCTAAAAGAAATGAAGCAGTTAATGATTCTTTCTCATATTTCTTCTAGGAGTGGGAATTAAAATTTCATGACGTTAGAGATTTGTAAGTTCGGATTTATTTGAAATAGTGAGGGAACGCCGTTCCGTCTACCAAAAAAAGTAAGGGAACGCCGTTCCCACGCGTTCCCACAGCACTACACCACTGTGTATATATATATATATATATATATATATATATATATATATATATATATGTGTGTGTTTTTTAAAATTCAACTATGTTCGAAGAGAGCCACTGCGTCTGACTTGAAATTCTGCAGATTATCCTCTGGTGTCAATCAGAGTTAGATGAGGAGTAAATTCAGATATGTAGAGTGATAAATTTTTTTTTTAATTTAAATTATGAAGTTCAATTTTGATCTATTTTAGCGAAAAGCAGAACTGATAATTCGTGTTGTTTTTAATTAACTTTTTAATTATTTATTTCTAACAACAAATGAATGCATTACACGGACCCGATTTCACGGTTAACTCAGTATATCCCACCGGTTGGTGGATGGGTGGTGCAGCCGCTGCAGCTGCCTGCCACCACTGACTGGCTTCACATTTCCCGCGCTACCATACACACTATCATTCTATTAAGTATAATATACAGAGTGGCCACAGAGTCCCTTTGCAGTGAAATTACAGCACATCTGTATGTTGCCTTTGTTTTTCATGCAAAGGAACTTTGTGGCTACCCTATACAATTAAGTATTTGTACACACCGCAAAACGAACCGCGGATGTAAACACGAACCAAATCACGGTTAATTCAGTGTCATGATCACGGATAAGTGCACAATAGTTACACGGTTGATTGAACCACGGATAACTGCTTGAGTACTGTACAGTATAGCCCTTCTGGTCTTCTGGTCCTTCTGGTCCTTTATGTCTTTATATTTTTTCCGAAAAACTGATACAATGAGAAACGGACGGAGAAGTAAGGGAAGGAAAGGGAAGTTCTTCTCAAAGTAAATCGTAATGAATAGGCATTGTCTTATTTGCTAAAAGCGGATGATTCAGTGCTGATTGGTAGAAGTGACCAAGAGTTGCAGAGATTGAATGAGGCGTGTGTGAATGTTTGTAAAAGGCGACTATTACGTAAGTGCGAATGTGGACATTGGTAAGGTGATGGTATGCAGAAGGGATGGTAATACAAGGTGTGAAATAGTTAGAGGTGAAATAACGCTGGGAAGTCTGGTAAGCAAAAATGGGATATGCAGAAACTGAGGTGAATGAGAGAACTGAAACAGGAAGAGAAGTATATGGTGCTTCGAAAGGATTGGCATGGAAGAAACTGTTGGTTGTGAATGGTCAGAATAGTTTTTGTCTAAAGGCAGTGGACATCTTGCGAAAACCCTTTGCTTAAACCTTGTTACGAGGCGTACATTCCCTGTACCTAATTGGCTTTCTCTTGACCGCATTTTACGTCTTTGGTATTTCTCCTCTGAAACTTGGACTCACCTCTGAAACTTAAACTCATTTGAATACTTAGGCAGCTAAGTATTTTGACTAAATTAAAAATAAGAGTTCAGGGGACAGCTGTTGAAGTGTTTCTTATTTCGAAAGTTGTCCTCACTCATTACAATATTTGATTCCTTCCAGGCCCTGTTCACAAAACAATATTCGTTGTACTTGTCGTCATTTCTTCTCTCCTGTTGGTCGTTGTTGTAACTGGAGGGATTCTTCTCGTTACACTGTACATGAAGGTAAGAGAGGTTAGCGTTTTTCATTTACCCTCACTCTCATTTGACCCTCCCTCTGTTGACTATACGAGGAAGAGAGCCCTCCACTGCTTGAATGCCACAATAGGAGGGCAGTAAAAAGTTCTGTGGGGGGGGAGATATAAAACCTATAACTTTAAGTTACATCCATTAATACAGGCCTGTGCAACCTTTATTTATCTAACGGACTAGTTTGAAAAGGAGAAATAGGTTGAAGGGTTAGGTGGTGTTTCCTGAAGGCACCTTCAAAACATGTTCTTTTGCAGCATTAGAGTCAAATTAGTGAGATTATATTATGATAATGTTCAATGAAATAAATACAGTACCAATATGTATGAACAGTACCATTTACGTAGTGGTAATCTTGGTAGGTAAATAGTTTATGAGAATAAAAACATAAGTGTACAATATAGATTAAAAGCTTGTTTCCGCCATTTTCATGCTCGTGGCAGGGCAGTAAAGGCCGTAAATATTTGAAAATCAATTGTGATTGGCTAGTATCAACCAATCACCGGTCCTCTCATTCCTCATAATTGTGTTTTCTCGTATATAAAGTCTGTGAATTATTTTTCACTTTGAAATTTATTGAAACTCATTACTTTGATAATAATAATTAGACTAATTACAATTACGATCAGTGATCATAAAAAAGGTGGGAAGAAGCTTTTAATTTATGATGTACAATGAAAAAATGGGTCGCATAACTTTTCCAAAAAAATATTCTGGTCCTTTTTTGGCTTTATGCCTGCGTATGTCTTTTTATCCTCGAGAGTATTATTTTTAAGTTCACGTGAACAGTGCACAACCCATACTCTAAAGTGAATTGTCACTAAATAGCGGGAAGACGATAGGAGAGATGACTATTTTTCTTTATTACTTACCATTATTTCTTTTCAGACTGCAAAACAACAGCGAGAGAAGACACGAGCGGAAGGTAATCATTCTTTTACTTCTCTCTTTGATACTCAAAAGGTTTACCCTTTCACACATCATTATACAATTTCATCACTTTTTTACATATTGTCTATTAAATCTGTAGCATATTATTATTATTATTATTATTATATTATATGACCTTTCTTTGCAAAGTTTTAATAATAATTTTTTAATTAGATTTTCAAAAAGTGGTTGATAAATTTCCCCAAAAGCGATTGTTAGAAAGCTTAAAATTGGCGGTATAAAAGAAATAAAGTTCTGTTTTTTAATTCATTATTGCACTGCCACGAAAATTCGCAATTCCTTGAAACACATCGAGGAAAAAAGCGTTTTATCTCAGTTTTATCTCAACTTCATCCTTGTTACAAGTAATGATAAATATCAGACGAGACGCTAAGCTCTACGAAATATTTCTAGCCTATGACTACAAAGAGTTCATTACTCGATTCGTACATTTTATTTGCAAGATGTAAACACTAAATAGCAAATTGTATAATGAATAGAAAAGATTAAAAACACTTAAAATAAACAATAAAAGGTGGAGAAATAAGCAAAGTTAATACAGAAACATGAAAAAAGTTCGGCATAATACTAGCATATGGAAGACAGCAAATGAAAGGAGTTGTACGAGTAGTATATAAGCTGAAGAAAGGAAAGTCAGCATGAATTGATGAAGTGTGTAGTGAGATGATTGAATGTGAAAGCAGACTGGTGCTTTAGTAGTTGTAGAAGATACTATATATCAAAAAGCGTGGGAAAGTGGATGTTTTTCAGGTGATTGGGCATAAGTTATAATTATGCCAATATATAAGAACAAAGGTGAAAGAAAAAAGAATTACAGTTCAGAGGGTGAAGGATGAATAAGGCGGCTTTAGGAATGTCAGAGGAGGACTGGATCATTTTTTTATGTCAGAGAATGAAAGGGTTTCTCAATGCCACCATCATAAATGCAAAAATTGTAAAAGAATTTGAATATTTTGGGTATTTGGCTGATGAAAGAGGTACAATTACATTGAAAATGGAAGGCACAGTGAAGCAAGACAATGAAGTCGTGAAAGTGATAAAAGCTTTAGTAGTATAGCCGCAAAAGGTAAGAGTGCAGGAATGTTGCAAGTTATTACGTAATGTTGCAATGGTGCAAAGGGGGTAGGGGGTTATGCAACAACTCAATGTTGTAAAGGGGGTGGGGGTTATGTAACAACTCAATGTTACAAAGGGGGGTGGGGGTGTCTGAAAAAAATTCCCCCCAAAGAGTACCGGCCTTTGTTGCCGGTTGCAAGGGGCATGCAACTTGGAGGCGGAGTTCTCCCCCAAGCTATTCCCCCCAAAGGGCCAGAAAGGAGAGAAAGAAGGAGAGGTGTTCACCTGGCAGGAGCCAAGTGCATATTAAGACTTCAGCCGAGTAGGCGTTGTCTTATAGGCTCCTAATCAGCCAGTTGGCTTAGAAGGAGCCAAGGGGGGAGGGTACACCTGAAGCGGGGAGAGAGAGAGAGAGGAGGAGAGAGTATCGGCCTTTGTTGCCGATTGCATGCAACTTGGAGGCGGAGTTCTCCCCAAGCTATTTTCCCCAAAGGGGCTTACCTAACCTAAGAGGCCTCTAAGGGGTTTTCCCAAAGGGCCAGAAAGAGAAAGGACCAGAGGTCTTTGCTCGGCTGGGAGCCGAGCTTGAATGACTCCGTCAGTCGTCTCTCGCTCTTTTATAGACCTCTAACACACCATTTGGCTGAGTTGCCAGATAGCGCCATGTATTCGGCTGAGTTGCCAGTTTGTGCTATATATTTTTCTAATCATCTTCTTAATTCCAGCAATTAATTATGTTTATTAAATAAATAATTTAAACCTTTACACACTTAATTCCTATTTGAATCCAATTAAATTCTGTTTATTAAATAAATAATTTAAACCTTTACACACTTAATTCCTGTTATTAATATCAAAATTTACGTCACGAATAACGAAATGAAAAGAAACTACGAAGATATGCGAAACAATTCAAAACACACGATCGTCCTCCCTCATTTCCCCCAAAATGCTCACCCTTCGCCAAATCCTTACCTTATATATATATATATATATATATATATATATATATATATATATATATATAGTCATATTAACTGTGTCTATTTAATTTTATCATTCCTTATATATATAAATAATGGATTTTCACCGAAATTAAAACAAATCACTAAATCAATACACACGATCCTCCTCCCTCATTCCCCCAAACCCATCTGTATATATATATATATAACTAATGAACCACTCGTGCACACACACACACACACACACACACACACACACACACACGCGGAAAGGATCCCGACTCGAATCGTTTCCCCAGAGACCTTTTTGGAATTGACAACTTTCTCCTTACCTTATATATATATAAACACAGTTAATATGATTCTTTCTATAGGGAATGACAAAATTTAAATGAATTAAAACAAATCACTAAACAATTAAAAGAAATCGTTCCATTAACATATTCTCAAATCTACACACACACACACACACACGACGGAAAAGGGGGAATGTGGGTCAATTCGGAAGATATGGGAAACAATTCAAAACACACGATCGTCCTCCCTCATTCCCCCACCCCATCTGTGCTTGTATATATAATAAACGAATGAACCACTCGTGTGTGCACACACACACACACACACACACACATACACAAGCACAAAAAACACACGAGGAAAGGGAAAATCTGTGTCAAATCGAGTCGTTTCCCCAGAGACCTTTTTGACCGCGGGTTAATCTTTTTTCCAGTCTACTCGTGCAAAAACTTCCGTTCACTCCAATTCTTAATATTGTGATTGTTATTCTAAAATGAAACGAAGAAAATATTTTATATTTACGCGAAATTTGTACGGTGTCATTCTTAGATAACATCTCTGTTATTGAAATATATACATACAATTATATTAAATAATAATCAGCGAAAGAGACAAGGTGCATGAGGTGTGCAAACCTGAAAGTACTAATAATTATATATATATATATATATATATATATATATACAGGGCGTCCCAAAAAAATGTATACACACTTTAAATAATTATAAAGGCAGTGTTTATTAAAATACATTTCATTTTCAAAATGTAATAGAATCTACAGACACTATTTAATTGTTTTGTCAACGCCTGTTTTCAAACTGACGTCCGTTTGGTCCAGGCACTGCTGATAACGCGAAGCAATGGAATCGCAAACATCACGAAACATTTCGTTTGGTATTTGTGTGCATTCTCGTTCAATGGCTGCTCTCAATTCAGCGACTGTTGCAGGTTTTATAGCGTAGACTTTGTCTTTTAAGTATCCCCATAAAAAAGTCTAGTGGTGTGAGGTCTGGTGAACGCGGAGGGTATTCTACGAAACCCCTTCGTCCAATCCACACACATCGTGCCAAGTACCACTCGCAATACTCCACTCTTCGGTCCCGGATCATCTTCATTAATAGCATGGACTAATCTTGGAATGTAACTTTTCCATTGACAGCGCTTCAAAATGCGTTGGACAGACAATTCTGAGATTCCTACCTCACGACTCGCTTGCCGCACAGATTTTCTTGGACTTTGGTGATACGTTTCCAGTACTCTTTCTTGCTTTGTGGGGCTTGTCGATGTCCGTTGGTCTTCCGGAACGCTTCTTGTGGACATTCTGAACAGTTCCATCGGCTTCAAACTTATCTCTAATTCGAGTGATGGTAAGTCGCGTTGGTGGATCTGTTTGAAACTCCCTCCTAAACTGTCTTTGCACTTCAACTGCGTTTTCACACTTCCAGTAGCATTTTAGAATGAATTTCCTTTGTTCAAAGCTTAGTCTGACTGCCATTATTAATTCTAATGGTTTAACTTGGATAGAAAGAAACATCAATTGAGCTATCAGCTGTTAAAGTGTGTATACATTTTTTGGGACGCCTGTATATATATATATATATATATATATATATATATATATATTATTACTACTGTAATTTGTAACACCCTATATAAGCCATCAAAACGCTAATGTTAAAAGAAAACAGGGTTCCTGCTATTTTTGTACGGATATGGGGAAGGAATTTATAGGCCGTGCTTTCAGAACATGTTGATAGAGTTTAATACCCGACCTTAGACCTACAGTTTAACGTGGAAACCGAATACTCTTTTTTTCTATATATATATATATATATATATATCAGTGCGACTCCAGCTCTTCAAGACTACTCGGGCTCTTTTTAAATTTTCAAGTCTACATATGAGCCGACATTTGAATGCATGACATAACTTAAGATTATCGCTAAAATAAGTAAATACATACATCGGTAAAAAATTATTTGAATTTTATTTACTTGAACATAAAGTCCAAGCGTCTTTGTTTTAAAGCAAATTCCTTTAATATTCGGTCATGTAATTCCTTTTTGTCCATGGGTGGGCTATACTTCTCAGAATACTTATAATATTAAAAATAAATCAGATTATTTAAGAAAAGCGAACAACCTCACATCCCGGCAAAAATCAAACTGCACTGCCGCCCAAGGCAGTTGAAGGCACGCTTATCGAAACGTAAAAAGTTACCATGTATCGCCAGAATTAAAAATTGTGCCTCTACAAGGCCGAAGGATATAAGCCCGAGTTGAAATGTTTTTTTCTTTATAAAAAAAATTAATAGGAGGAAAAACGTATTTTATTTAATGAGAATTAGAAGGACTATTATGTAACCGTATGCAAGCAAATAATTATTCATCAAAAGAACTTTAAATATACGATATTACTTATACTTTCTCGGGCGTAATGTCGTGCGCCCGAGTAAAGGATCTTGAAAGATTACACGAAAACTTAATGTGTCAATATAGTTTTTTTTATAGGTAGTAAGGGTATCTAAATGCGCTCAAAATTTGCTTGCGTGACGAAGGCTAGACAGAAAAATAGTAACATACTACCAGCCAAAAACCATTTTCACCCGACCTTAGACCTACAGTTTAACGTGGATTCAGAAATACATCTCGTCGATTGCTCACTATTTCATCGAGATAAAGCTCAGGACCTGCATTGTCTATAAGAGCTGTGGTGCGCGCAGCCTTCAGTGAGCAGCTGTTCTGTGGATCGAAATACATCTCGTCAGGGAGTCGTTGCTTACTCTTCCACATTTCAACATAACAGGATTATTGAACCGGATTTAAAATAACAGGATCATTTGATCCGGGGGCAGTAGTATGACCGCAAAACGATTTTTCTCTTTAGTAATAATAACAACTAGCTCTTCCCCGAATTGTAACAACGGTTAAGGTTTTCACTCCGCCTTAGACCCACAGTTTAACGTGGAAACCGAATGCTCTTTTTAAAAATATAATTAGGATATATTTCTTTATTATAAATCCTCTCGATTACATTAGTGATCCGGGAATAGTGGGGGAAAAATATTGACATGGTAAAGGGGTAATACGAGCATTAAATCTATTGGAGAAAATATAAAGAGGCCATTAGTCGTCCGGCCCCGTTATAGCGGATTGGTACACATCATAGCTCCACCCAGCTACACTGGCAACCAATTACTACGAACATCTGGTCTTTTGGGGCGGAGCTTGGCGATTGTGCATATAAAAGGAGATATTTTTCAGTTGGGAGTAACAGTAGCTATTTTCGTAGTGAATAATCCTGTCAGTGCATTCCCTCCACCATGGACCTGTACGCTTTTCCGGATTTGTATGAAGGTAACACTGCAGCATTGATTGCAATTAATCTTTTTAACGCGATTGACCGTGATGAATTATTTCCAACGCAAACCGTTGAAGATATTTGCAGTGACGCTCCTTACAATCCGACGCAAGGGACTACCATAGAAATGTAAGTGTCTATAATTTATTCACCATGATTTTATATATATATGGAGGGATGTAGTATCTCGTCAAATACTTCATTTAGATCATTATGCTAAAACCGAAATTTTTATGCCAATCTTTTGCGTGTTTTAAATGTTATTCCTCTTAAATGAACCAAAGATATCTTCGCATAATGGGTTCTGTCTGTATACTCTGTATATGTTTTAAAAGAATGAACATTATTCCTTTAAGGTCCAATGAGGATTTCACACGTGTTATACAATCTTTTGAAGAATCTCGTGTCATGAATACGGAGGATATACTGATCAGTCAGCATGATGAATGTCACACCGAAATAATGTAAGTGTTTTTCGATCTTTTTGGGGGAAGAAGACAATATATTTTCATAAATTTATTAAATGAAAGAAATCATTATAATAACCAACTACAGAATATACCGTTACAAATATACACACGAACAAAATCATTATACTATACAACGAGTACGTACAATTGAAAAACGGGTTTTTATCTGTCTGCATACCATTTCACCGTTTCGGCGAGTGTGACACGGGTCAAATAAATTTTAAAAATTTATAAATTCTTTATCATATGACATATGCATGAGAAATGATACGCAGTACATTCCGCAAGCATTACTAAAATATCCTTGTTACGAAACGGTTCCATACAACTTCGGGAATATGTAACTGAGCGAGAAATTTTACAATAATAGGGTCACTCCAGGGTGAGTACCGAGTGAAAAAAATAGTACAGGCGCTGTCTATTTTTAAATGGACAGCGATCCAATGAATCCCTTCATTACCGATGACATCTGTGTTCACAATAAGACTACCGCATTCTCGCGTACTTGGCAAACTCAATGTTCATTCTTCGCAAACACGCCGATAAATTTGGAACGTGTGATTCGTTCCATTACTTTCTGAAGTGTATTAGCATCCATTTTAAAGTCAGTGATAACGCTCCTAAATCTATCTACTTCTATTAGGGCTTGCGATTCGAGATATACTAGTACACTAATGCGTCTATAGGCTTGGTGAATTCCAGCCTCACTGAGATGTTTCCTCTCTGCTGTGGGGTTAAATGGGTATTTACGCTAGCAGATAAGTCAGGTGTAATGTCAAACGATAAGGTTAAATTGATCAATGAATTCTTCCTGCGTTACCCCATTACCAAGCTCATCACAATCACCCCAATATGGGTCAGATTACTATAGGCTCTGGCACAAAGAGGTAACACAGCGTCTGATGAATAGTCCGTACCCATTGTTCCACCCAAAGCAGTGCCATTAACGTATAGTTATATTTTTAAGTCCGAAATTCTCGAATTTAAAGGCGCTCTTTTTATATTTTCCATTCACCGAAGCATGGTCCTGCATTCCTATTAATATCCTTTTAGGAAGATTTCCCAGGGCAATGTTTTCTATCTGCTTCGACGCCAACCCTGCAGGAACCGTATATAGTTTGATTTGTACTCTGTTAATAGGATATTTCACTGTAGCGTTTAGTAAATTTTTCTCAATTTCTAGCTGTTTTGGTGAACTTAATTTCACTCGCCGTACGCGTAGGTATGTGTCCATAATGTGAACCACAACGGGCTTTGCACCCTCTTCTTGATCAGCATCCAGATTTAAGCAGATTTCAGGACTCGTGCGGGTGAGCTTTATTTTCATATCCACCCCGTTGACAAGCAACTTCTCCTGGAAAGTGAAATCTGTGTGCAGACGTAGTCCAAAACACTCGTATATTTTCTTTTTAGAATTTTTAAATTTGTCCTTTATACTACTTTCATCTTTAGTTTGATAATATCCCTCGGCACTTAAAAAGGTAGCCTTCGCTTCTTTGGAAAAGTTGAGGACATTTTCCAGATAGGCTCGTAGATGATAGTACCCCGTGCCTGCCGATATGTTGGTCTGATTTAAATATACGTCACACTGGTTTAATATGGAGTGCAGAAAGTTTGTTTCAGGGTATACAGCATATTTGTCATCGCAACCCGTTCCATCAGAATGGGCTATACGTAGCTTAGCGTACATGTGCACACAGCTTGGATCAAAAAAGTAAGGGCCTGAGCTGGGTATCACGAATTCTATAGGTGCACTCGGGGAACTAATTGTGTTTAAAGGGTTAATTGTAATAAAATCGCTGTGCTCAATAGAAACTTGGGTTGGAGGCAGCTCAAAAAGGGACAGCTCCGACTTGCAGCATTGTGAACTACATGGGTGGATGAAGCGTGCCATGACGAAATCGTGCCTCCTCTCTCGACAAGTAGTAAACAAACTATGATTCATGAGATCAATGTCCTTAGCTTATATCAGTCAAAAAGTGGTCAACCATAGGTTTCATTCGCTTCAGCACTTCTTTTTGATATCCTTTTACGTTTAATACCACGTGACCCCTTCTTCTGGGCAGCCCTCTCTTCTTCTTCCCCCACCACGCATTTTTCTCTTTGCATCTTTGATGATTTCGTCCCGTGTACGCTTTAAATGTTTTTTTAGAGCTTCTTTTGGTTTAGCCCCGGCCAATATGTCTTCTGCAGTGTTAAGGCCTGATGGTAGCGCTTTCCTTCCGAGGTATTGGCACCCCTCTTCAGCAAAGGAACAGCCGTACGTATATGGATGAAAAAATGGACCCAAGTCCACTACCGCGCTGGTATCTCACCCCTCGATAGACGGTGAAAGGCCTTCTATCCATTATAACTCAGTGCGTCGAAAGTGTAGCTTCACTGTTAAGCTCCCGTTACCGAATGGGAAGTTTTCACCCTCAATCGTTCTTATATATATTGAGATATTGGTTATTAAATTAGTTGCGACATTCACATAATGGGTCTGTCATATGTAATACTCAAACTCCTTCCTCTATGGTTGGGGATGTGGGCAATGCGCAGCAGGCGTGCCTGGGTATCCCCAACAAACTGGTGCTCCACTATATTACTGTAAATATAGCACATGTCTGGGGACCTTTCAGCCAATTTCTCCATCTTCAATTGATACATTAATCTGGACAAGTCATGCTGTGTCTCGTGAAATGTGTCTCTTTGGGGCTGCGCTATATCGGCCATTGGTTAGAATTTTGAACATTCTACGATCTTTAATACGTCTGTTAGTCTTTGATTTTAGGATTAGTGTATGTGCAGGGTTGTTTACGATTTCGTATACTAAATCATTCGTAAGGTTTGAGTTTCTTAACTTACGTTTAAGTCTCTCACAACATCCTCACGAACCATATTGACCCGGTCCTAGTCTTACTTCTGTACTGTAATACCGTGCAACCTTAGTCCGAGATACGTATAGTTTCATCCATAGCTAACCAGCTTTTTCACACTCGTCAATGTCTCTAAGAATCGTAAAACGGTTTCTTTATGTTCAATATTTAAAAAGAGGGTGTCCAGCTGAATTTCGCATATCCTCACCTCATACGAATCACGATCCAATTCAATGGGTCCGTGGAGTTCTGTTACAAAGTTGGTTAGTGTGTTGTTAGGGTGTACAGAGAGGGACGAGGAGGACGGGAGTGTGACGTAGAAATGGTTAGGAGCCATGTTGCATACTATTTAAGCTTCATTATTGCATCAGCTTTTATATAGGTGTTGAAGCTTTCTGGTACCCTAGCCATTTCACCAGGTACATTTTTCTCTTTCCTGAACCTTTGCTTCCTAAAATTTTCTCAATTTTAAACACATTTTTTCCTAAATTAAACGCAACTTTCTGCAATTCCTCGCGGTAAAAGCCTCCTGAGATTTCTTCCCCATTCAAATCTTCAGTGTAATACATCATTATCTCACCTTTAGGTCTCATAGCCCTAACTTTAAAAATCTCGCGTGTCCATCCTTGCTCAAAACCCTTTGCGAATTTATTCCCCGAACGCGACAGCCTTACATAATCATTGATTTTGAAGCGCGCCGAGTGTGATGTGGTGTTGGTGATCCATCTCTTCTCGGGAGCGTACCTCTTTCTAAAACTTCGTTAGGTGTTGTCCCAATCGTGCGATGGTGTGAGCGGTTGTAGGATGATGCCAATGATTCCAGAATGTCTAGAAATCTGTATGTGTTTTTATGTGTAAAATAACGGTGCATGCGTTCCTTTATGGTGCGCTGAACTCTTTCAGCTAAAGAAGCCTTATGTATAGAATTGGTTGTGTAATAGCTGATATTAAACTCTGTCAACATGTTTGAAAAGCACGGCCTATAAATTCCTTCCCCATATCCGTACAAAAATAGCCAGGAACCCTGTTTTCTTTAACATTACGTTTTGGTGGCTTTAGCAACTGTTTCAGGTGATTTATTTTTCAGAGGAACTAGCCACAGATATCTAGAGAATACGTCTATTATGAATAGAATGTAGCGGTAACCATCGTTATACACAGAATATCTTTGCATGTCTGTTAAATCTGCTTGCCAAATAGAATCAATCGAGGAAGCCGTTGTCTTGGCTGTTTTAAACCTTTTTCTCACAGGCTTATGAAGCGTATAAGCGTCCTGCTCCCTCAAAAATCTTTCAACATCTTTTTTCCTACTCCGTAAACACTACAGTCTATCTACGCCGCCGTAGGAGGCTGGGTTAGAAATGTCATAATAGCGTTTAGTTAATACGTTAGCCATTTGCGTATTTTAGAGGCACGTGGGTAGGGTTGGTTTAACCTCTTCTTTCTCCTCTTCAAAGGTGTTACCGCCGGGGGTGACGGCGTCTTCAATTGTGCCATGCGTTGCATGTTCCAAGTCTTTTAACCTGTTCAGATTTCCAATCAACGTTTTAGGGACATTTATTTGTTTAGTCTTGCTTTAATATGCTTCCATCCTGATGGTGATGGCCTATCCCACTTTCTCACCAGATCATGGACAATGTCTACGATATTCGATCCCTGTACCTTTGATCCTTCCACAATGATCTCGCCTGTATCGGTCCATTGTATGGCTGGATCCTCATTCAATAGATTATAAAGACTTAAGCCTTTACTCCTCAATGTATGTGGGAGGGTGCTTTTTAATACATGCTCGATATGTTGTGTCTAATCCCTTAATTTTTGGTTGGTCAGCTGTATCGTCGGGCACAGATCCTATGTCGCCATGTCCATCGTCCCCCGTGCTGTGCCTAATAACCACAGGAATCTCTGTAGGGTTCTTATAATTTTCGTACTCGTGAAGAAATTTCTGCAGAGCTTCTTGGTATAAGATTCTTTTCTCATCAGGTGTTTTTTCACTGTTTAATAGGGCTAGCAATTCGCTTTCCATTCTTTTAAGTCTGCTTTTACGGGGATCTAGAACCGTGTCTGGATTCCTTTGCAGTGAAGCGTACACCTCGTGGGAATCACTACCACTTTCTTCATTATATTAATCTAGTCAGTAAAGGACCCAAAACTGAAAATAAGATGGGGAGAAATGACCCTCCTGTTTGTACAATAATTCGTTTTTTCTTCGCTACAGTTTGACTTTTACGAGCGAGTGCACGTATTATGTTCTTGTAACGGCGTAGGCGAGCCTTCTGAGGGGTTTTCATTGATACATTGCAATTTATAACGTTAAGACAGATTTCACAGATGCATTTTAAAAAGTCGGCGTCGATATTTTTAATAAACATCTGCTGCATTGCCCGGGGCAGTCGATGATAGATTTTTATTAATTCACGGTATTTCTTTAGTCTCTTTGTCATTCTGGAATATACACCGTTTCAGGCTCGTTTGGAAATATATTCGTTCGTAGAAGCACTCTAAACGTGTTTCGCGGATGAAGGTCGCAAAGCAAATATCCGTAACGCGTGCTTGTAGCTTCTTTATAAACTTCCAAAAACTCCTTACGTGATTCGGGAACATTTGATTGGCTAATACCCCAATTTGTGATACATCTCTACGTTGTGCGAATAAGACTAGATATTGTGTATTTAACGACACATCGCGCATGTATCTATTTTTGAAAAATAGATTCTGATTGATGAAGAACACGCTTATGTTAAGATGGTGGGAGAATACTGTAAATGTCTCGGCAAACGTTTTATCCATCTCCAACATGAGATCGTCAATTACAATGACTGTATGTTCATTTCCCTTTAACGAATTAACGTCATATACGCCTTTGTGGAACAAAATATCATCTTGGTACTCGTTGAACACTGATTGATACGTCGAATAGCACCATATAACTTTATGCACAAATTTCGAGAACATCTCTCCCTTTTCTTTAATGATTTTAAGCATAAACACAGTTTTACCACATCCTGTAGGTCCAGATATAATACATGTGGATGGGCTCGTGAATCTGAATTTTTCTACAGAGTCCATTTCTAACACGTCACACTCCTAAGTGGGTCATTTACAAAATATTACAAATTTTGAGTGCTGTTCCTTATATTTTTTCTTCTCCCACAGAACCGTGAATGACGATGAGGTACAGCACCCCATCATTGACATTACGGATGACCTCGACGACAGTGTAGTTGTGATCTCCTCCCCTGCCAACGAACCCTCACCAGCGATACCGGTAGCACGTCCAAAGCGGAGGTATGAGAACCCCACGTCAGGTATAAAGCGACCGAAATACGCGCCTGTTGCACCAGTAATAGATCCCCAACCCTCAACCTCTTACGCAACAATCCCCCCAGCAGCACCTCCCGCTAATATACCCCTTATTCATCCGCCACAGTTGCCCCCCGTTCTGTTAAGTCTACAATAATAGATCCCCAACCCTCAACCTCCTACGCAACAGACCCCCCAGCAGCACCTTCCGCTAATATATCCCTAATTCATCCGCCACAGTCGCCCCCGTTCTGTTGAGGATGATATAACGTTTGAGTTGCGCTCCGCAGCCCCCACCCCAGCCTTGACTAGAAATCGGTATAGAGTCAGGGTCGACCCTAGAGCCATGTATAGCAATGGAATTGAGCGCGGGCTACGCCGGGTTGTACAGCGTATTGTAGAGTTTGCTCTTCAGAACCGCGACGAGCGTGAAGTCAGGACGAGTCTGTCCTTCGGATTCGGGTCAGATGACGGTGATGTAGATGATTATTGGGTAGTAGTGCCATTTAGACGTTTGGCGGCTGAAGATGTAGAATATATATTAGGACGTATAATGCAAGCTGCCCAAAGTAGTATAGCCTTCAATATGGACAACTTCACGGTAAATATTGATCGTGTATTCCGTGTTGCGGGTCATAGTGCCATACCGTATACTCTTAACTTCAATTCTCCGATTATTTACCGAAAGCATATAAACGTCGATCGTGGTTGCGGCTTTATAGCAGTACTCTTAGCACGTATGTTTACTGTACAAAATACACAGACCACAAAAATTTGGTTGCCTACGGTCGTGGAGCGTGCCCGTAAACTAGCTGTAGACTGTGAACTTGAATTTGACTGTAATATGGGTCCTGAAGAGCTGAGAAGGGTAGAACAGGAAATGAATGTCCGTATAGTTGTATTTGGGTTGGATGATCGTCGTAGGACTGTGTATGTTTTTAAAAGCTGTGTGAGAGATCGTACAAGACCCCTACTTATTTTAGGATTGTCAGGGACAACGTATCTCCCCATCCGTAATATAAGGTGGCTTTACGCGAGTTATGACAAAAGTCGAAAATATGGGAGACATCATGATTTGTGTAAGGGGTGCCTCGAGTTTGCGGATGATATAGTGAGACATTGTAAAGAATGTCACATGGTATGTGAACAGTGTAAAAGCACCAAATGTGAAAGCCGTGTAGTTGAAGCTGAGAAGAGAGACTGTGATGTGTGTAGACGCACATTTTTCAATAATAGCTGTTTTGATTTCCATAAATCAATTGGCACGTGCAGGAAAATGAGAATCTGTGAATGTGGTATGTTTCACACAATGGATAATTGGGGAAAATTTAAGCACAAGTGTGACGAAATTCACTGTCCTACATGCCAGGAGGAATATAAGGCGGATGGAGTAAAGCATGTATGTTATATGAAAGATGCTAAGCCTAAAAATAACCCTTGTATAACTGTATACTACGATATAGAAACATATACGAACGCTGAAACCAAAGAGGTAATTCCACATTTACTTGTGAGCCAGACTCTGTGATGAGTGTATGGGGATCGAATGTGACGAGTGCCCCAAATGCGGTAAACGGACAAACGTTTTTAAAACGAATGTCCGCGATAGTCCTGTGAAACTATTTGTGTCCTATATTGTCAAGTTAGCCGACAAGTTCAAAAAAATGACTGTGTATATTCTCGCCCATAACGGGGCAAAGTTTGACACGCAGTTCCTTTATAAGGAGTTGCTTGAACACGAATCCTCTGAGATATTTACAGGTGATCCATTGAAAAGAGGCAACAAATTAATACAGATGCAAATAAGAGGCAATGTACAATTTAAAGACACTTTATTATTCACACCTTGTAAATTAGCAAAGCTACCCAAGGTGATGGGAGTAGCAGCTGAAGTTTCCAAAGGATACTTCCCTTACACTTTCCTCACCAGCGAGACTTTAAACTACGTAGGCCCACCACCACCCAAACATTATTTTAACTATGACTGTATGGATGAACGTGAAGACTTTGATCGATACTACAACAGTTTTAATGAAAGTAACCCTTATAATATAGCTGATGAATGTGAGCGTTATTGCGTGAATGATGTGCGCGTGCTTAGAGTATGTTTCCAGGCCTTTAGAAGGATGTACATAGCCGTTTCAAATGCGATCCGCTGCAAGTCGCAACCACCATCGCGTCATTATGTTTTACGGTGTTCAAGAATAACTTCATGCCTAAAGACACCTTAGCCATTATTCACCGAAACAACCCCGCAGTTACGGACACAAGGCTATTTACTGGCTCATACACCTACAGCAACAGACAGGTGTATACATAAAGCACGCCCGCAACACGGGTGAAGTACCCATTAAGATTAATGGACGTGTTTTTTGGGTTGATGGGTTAAGTGAAAACCGTGTCACTGGTGTGAAGACTGTGTACTCCTTTAACGGATGCTGGTGGCATGGATGCCCCCGTCCTGAGTGCGGAATCGCCGGAGATATCCACGGTAGATCTCCTGCCGACTGTCTTGCATGGACCCGCACCCGCGATCAACTTATAGGATCACAGTTCACTCACAAAGTCTTGTGGGAGCATGAATATGATGCACGGATGGAGACAGACGAGGTGTACCGTGAGGAAATAAACACGATCAAGCGTTCAATGGTGCTGGATCCTCTCAAATGTGGTGATAGCTTGTTTGGAGGACGTACAAATCCATTCAGACTATACTTTCCACCTACGGAGGGCGTGAAGCTCCATTACTACGATTTCTGTTCTTTATACCCATACGTGATGAAGAACAATCCGTACCCCGTGGGCGCTCCTGAGAAACTGGTGGGACCTAACCTGCCCTCCATCAATGAATTTTCAAGAAATTTGAATGATCGTTACTTTGGGCTCTCTTTCGTAGACGTACTCCCCCCACGCAATTTATGGATGCCAATCTTACCTGTCGTTATCGACGACAAGCTCATGTTTCCCCTGTGCGTGAAGTGCGCGGAAGAGATAACGGCGATTGTAACCATATACCCCACCAGCGTAAGATCAGAGGCGTATATACAAGTCCTGAGCTGGCCCTAGCCGTACGCCATGGTTATAGAATACTGAAGATACATGAGGTGTGGAGGTTTCAGAAGCTACCCAACCTTTTCACACCATATATAAACGCTTTTTGAAGGATAAGGTTGAGGCATCAGGGTATCCGCGAGGAGTTGATACCGAAGATGAAAAGTCTGCCTATATTCAACGTTACCGCGACCGCGAAGGTATACAACTTGATCGTGCCCAAATTGCAAAGAATCCTGGCAAGCGCTTTAGTGCAAAGTTGTGTCTAAACAGTCTATGGGGAAAATTTGCGCAGAATACCGGCAAAGGGAACATTCATTTGGCACAAAGTTATAGTGATGTCTGGGATTATGCCAATGCTCCCGATAAAGAGGTCATGGAGATCGTGAATGTAGGTAATACTTACATAATAAAGTACAACAACACTGAATTGGCCACAGATACCTCAAGGGTTACAAACATACCTGTGGCCAGCTTCACAACAGCCTACGCCCGTATAAAACTTTGGGGTCTATTGCATTCTCTTGGGCGGAGAGTATTGTATGCCGATACAGATAGCGTGATATTCACAGAGAGGGAGGGTGAATACATGCCCGCTATTGGGGAGTTCCTCGGCGAGCTCACTGATGAGATCAAGGATGAGTATGGGGACAACGCATACGCCGACTCTTTTGTCTCAACAGGACCTAAAACTTATGGGGTACGGGTCAGGGTGGGGGAGGATATGAAATATATCGTGAAGGCAAAGGGTATTACGCTCAACCATGCGAATCGGCGGGTTGTTAACTTTGAATCGTTGAAGGATCTAGTGTGTTGGACGATGATGAGGCGAACGACCTCCCCAACTAATTGTAGGCACCCACAATTTTCGGGCGCAGAAGCTGGGGGGCGTGAAGGAACTTAGGGGTACGAAGGTGTGCCGTAACACCTATAGGAAACGTTACCAGTTACCTGGTACCTATGATACCGTACCCTTTGGATACCATAACGTTTGATGCCTATTGACTTATGACACGCATTTGTTTTGTATATAATCGTATCTATTGATTTATTTCACGTATTTGTAAATATATATAACTTGAATATCTCGTTTATTAAATCGTATTTGTAAATATATATAACTTGAATATCTCGTTTATTAAATAAATCGTTTCAATTAGCGTTTCACTTTCTCCTTTGTGTGTGTGTGTGTGCACAGGTGAAAGTTATAAGCTCCGCCCACTGTGAGACCGTGAGTCATGCTGTTATCCGGGATTCCCTGCGTGGTCAGTCGACTGCAGTAAGCCCTTAAGATCAGACGTGTATTCAGAAGAAAAAAAGGAGATCAGACGTGTATTCAAATGGCTACCTTTAATATTGCTTGTACAACGTTTATGAAATGGTATTCAGCAAAGTGTCAGGATGTGGTGGATACCGAAAAACTTCCTATTCCCCCCTCCTATGCCTCTTTTAAAACCACATTGGATTGTGCGAAGTTGCAAGATGTACAAATACTCTACGGATGTTCTGGTGAGACCGTTGAAGGCGTTCGTTGCACAGACGATGTGCTGAAGTATGCTATAGAGCTAAACTTTATAAAGTCTCACATATACCGTGAGGTAAAAACAACGCGTGCAGAAGAGAAGCAGCAGGTATGGATAATGAGTCTTGTGGATGGGTGGTGTGACAAGCGGTATTATGTCATGTTACACCATGTCGATTACTCATACCCTACGACTGAAAATGTGAATCTCGTCATCATGGACAGTCTTAAGTATTTTTATCACTATATTAATGTGTATCATGATGAGGTACGTAGTGAGGTTGTGGGTAGTGCCCTGCGCGAGTTTTTAACAGACTTTAGAGACGAGTATCGCTTTGCTGGGCAGAAAGGAAAAATATGAGCATATGTTCCTCTCAAATAGTGCGCCGGAGTGTGAAGATGTTTAGTAAAACAAATGTGCCTAGTTCTTATCCTGAGGGAAACTGTCTGGTGCGTAGTCTGGTAGTGATGAAATTAATTCTTGTAGCGGAAAAACAAATGTGTACATTTCGTTTATGGTGCGACTCGCGGATCATACGAACAAGCCCATTCACGTATCATCGAGTCAGCCGCCCATCGAACCGTTCCTGCCCACCTGCGTGCCTCACACGGCTCATAGTTATCTCAGAGCTTGAACCGAGTGGACGTGCGCTCCTCGAATATGATGGAACTTCCTTTGAGCAGCATTCTCAACGCCTCGTACGATTTGTCCGTGACGAAATCGTTGCGCGTGTTCAGGCGTAAATCTGGTACCGTTAGCTATGTACTGGAAACGGAATGTAGACAAACAAACAAAATGGTTTATTTAAGTGTCGAGGAGATGAATAGAATCTTCGTGATAGTTGAGAAGTGGAGTGAAGATCGCTATAAAATACCTGCTAACGTAGGTACAAGAAGAGCAGATTAGTGACGCACCCTCATACGCCGTTGCATGTACGCTGTGTATAAATAACGATCGGCCATGCATTGATATACGGCTGATGTGGAAGAATGTTTCTGATAATAATGCTCTTGTTCCTACGCGAAACCGTTTCATCCTCGACAGAATGTTTGAAATCGTCGGATTCCGCAAGCTGAAACCTATATTAGACGCGCGTGTTACGGATATGCTTTATTTTGATACAGTACTTGAATACGCATACACCGCTCTGCTCGATGGGTTTACCGAGTGTAGGGCTGGTGTGAATGGTCTAGAGCTGGACGTTTATTTAAAAAGTTTAGACTCTGAAATACCACGACTTTGGTACAAAGCAATTGATCGGTACAAGGCTGAGCTCACCTACACCGTTCACCCTGAAGAACTATTTCTTTATATAACGAGCAGTTGTCGTAACGATTTAGAAGATTATTTCAATTGCCGCTATGTTGAGTGAGTTCACGATTGAAAAGCTCGGGTCGGTAGAAATAAAACCTCGATTGGAAAGGCGTGTTTATAAACTTGTTTAATGTAGCTAACGATGAACTCTTTGTGCGTGCTTTTGATTGTATTCTAGACGTATTTAAAGATGACTTACCAACCGGTTGTAAAGTGGGAACAAAAATAGTACTGAACGATATGAAAGCCCTTCATATCGAGTACAGGTTTCCCTATACTTTAAGCGGTGAAATATTATTAAACCGCATATACTGCGTAATGCAGAGCAATAATGATATAATTGTAGACGATTAAGTGCGAGTTTAGTATTTTGAAAAAAAGTGAAATGTATTTATATATTTAACATATTTATTTCTCCTGTACTGTTATGATTATATGCATATTCCTCGTTCTATTATTGAAATGTATATTTATTTCTATATATCTCCATAATTGTGTGTGTGTATATTTTTTGATTATATGCATTTTCCTCGTTCTATTATTATTGAAATGTATATTTATTTCTATATATCCATAATTGTTTGTATATATTTCCTGTACTGTTATGATTATATGCATATTCCTCGTTCTCTTATTATTGAAATGTATATTTATTTTCTATATATTTATAATAAACAGAATGATGCAGTGTTGTTTTACTTAATTCTAATTATATCATGTTACGCCTTCTAAACCTACTACCGGTATTCTAAACCAACTTTTAAGAAATGGTACAATCTGACAAATGTATACAATGGTGTCTGGCAACTGTATACAATGGTATCTGACAAATCAAGCCATTTACGCCTTCTATACCAACTGGCTGATTAGTAGTCTATAATAATGTATACAATGGTATCTGACAATAATAATGTTAAAAAGTGGTATCTGGCAACTCAAGCCATTTACGCCTTCTAAGCCAACTGGCTGATTAGGAGTCTATAATAATGTATACAATGGTATCTGGCTATAATAATAATAATGTTTAAAAGTGGTATCTGGCAACTCAAGCCATTTACGCCTTCTATGCCAATTGACTGATTAGGAATCTATAAGACAACTCCTACTCGGCTGAAGTCCGATTAACTACCATCATATAAATATATTGTGGTACACTATTTAAATGGATGATTAATATATGGTTTAATTTAATAAATATTGCTATCTGGCAACTCAGTCTTCGATTAGAAAAATATATAGCGCAAACTGGCAACTCAGTCAAATACATGGCGCTATCTGGCAACATGGCGGATTAGAGGTCTATAAAAGAGCGAGAGACGACTGACGGAGTCATTCAAGCTCGGCTCCCAGCCGAGCAAAGACCTCTGGTCCTTTCTCTTTCTGGCCCTTTGGGAAAACCCCTTAGAGGCCTCTTAGGTTAGGTATACCCCTTTGGGGAAAATAGCTTGGGGGAGAACTCCGCCTCCAAGTTGCATGCAATCGGCAACAAAGGCCGATACTCTCTCCTCCTCTCTCTCTCTCCCCCCCTTCAGGTGTACCCTCCCCCTTGGCTCCTTCTAAGCCAACTGGCTGATTAGGAGCCTATAAGACAACGCCTACTCGGCTGAAGTCTTAATATGCACTTGGCTCCGCCAGGTGAACACCTCTCCTCCTTTCTCTCCTTTCTGGCCTTTGGGGGAATAGCTTGGGGGAGAACTCCGCCTCCAAGTTGCATGCCCCTTGCAACCCCATTTTGGGGTTGGCAACAAAGGCCTCTTTGGGGGGATTTTTTTCCAACACCCCCACCCCCTTTGCAACATCACCCCACCCCCTCTGCAACACCCTACCCCCTTTGCAACATGCCCCCCTTTGTAACATTACGTAATAACTTGCAGCATTCCTGCACTCTTACCTTTTGCGTCTATACTACTGATTTCACAGGAAGGAAGTGAATGAATGTAGACAGCAAGAGTTCCACATGAAGGTATATTGGTGTCTCACTGATATATGGGTAAGGACGATTTTCCGACATGCTATTCACTGTCAAAAGTTAAAAAATTATATTACATCTGTTTGTCGTTTGAGACACTTTGACACAAATTATACAATTTCTAATTTTACTGCGTTCAGAGCGGGTATCGCAAGAAGGAAACGAAGGAGAACCGACGGATGGTGAATATGTGCTGACGAATACTCTTTATGAATCACTCGAATCCAGAATGCAACAACAAAGTAAGTATTTTTTTTTTTTTTAGACTTTCTAAAAAAAAAATATTTGGAATCAGAAAACAAAGTTATAAGAAGATAAAGGTGTATATGTCATTTATGGATTTGGAGAATGGATATATGATAAAATAAATAGAATGTATGGTGTCATTTGGAAGTTATTAAAAGTAGTGATAAATTTTTATGTGAGTATTAGTTCTTGTGTATGAGTTAAGAGTGAGTTGAGTGACTGGTTCATTTTTTATGTCAGAGATGAAAGGGTTGTTCGATGCCACCATCATGAATGAAGAAAATGCAAACATTTTAAAAGAATTTGAATATTTTGGGTATTTGGCTGACGAAAGAGGTTCAATTACATTGGAAATGGAAGGGAAAGTGAAGCAAGACAATGAAGTCATGAATGTGATAAAACCTTTCACAGGAAGGAAGTGACTGAATGTGATAGCAAGAGTTCTACATGAAGGTGTATTGGTGTCATAACTGATATATGGGTGAGGACGATTTTTCGACAAGCTATTCACTGTCCAAAATTAAAAAATTATATTACATCTGCTTGTCGATAGACACTTTGATACAAATTATACAATTTCTATTTTTAGTGCGTTCAGAGGGGGAATCGCAAGAAGGAAACGAAGGAGAACCGACGGATGGTGAATATGTGCTGACGAATACTCTTTATGAATCACTCGAATCCAGAATGCAACAACAAAGTAAGTATTTTTTTTTAGACTTTCTATTAAAATGTTTGGAATCAGAACACAAAGTCAATCCGAATAAATCGTCTGAAGCATGTTTTAAACTTTCTCTGATGCTGCCCTATGATTCGTGCCTAGATAACACAACGAACTAGGCCTCAATTCTTCACATAAAAGAGGATGAAGAAGCCAAATAGTCGGACTTAATTAATTACTAACAAGACCTATGCTAACCTGACCTACCTTGTCAGGTTTGATATTTTTTCTCTTACCCAAAAAATACCATTTCTGAAATGGTATTTTTTCCAAAATAGTGAATTCTAGTTTCATAACAGACTATCAAATTATTTAAAATAGGTTATTTGCAAATTTGAGATATTTTCAGCTCAATTTGCAAGAGTACTACTTCTTAGAATAAATTAATAATAATAATAATAATAATACCAGCATGTGGAAGACATCAAATGAAAGGAAGTTGAGAAAGTAGTATGGAAGCTAAGAAAGGAAAGTCAGCATGAATTGATGAAGTGGTGTAGTGAGGTGATTGGAATGGGAGGTAAATGGTGCTATAGTAGTGTGGAAGATATTGCCAAAAGATGGGAAAGTGGATAAGTTTCGGGTGGTGGACAAAAGTTGTAATTGTACCAATATTTAAGAATAAAGGTGAAAGAAAAAAGGATTACAGATTAAGGTGGAGAATGACAAGGCGGCTTTAGGAATGTCAGAGGAGGTGTTTACCGAGTGTTAGAAAAGAAACTAAGTTGTAAGAAGATAAGTGATATGTCATTTATGGATTTGGAGAATGATATGTGATAAATAAATAGATGTGCATCACGGTAAGAGCTTAGATGTACATTATGGTGTCATTTGGAAGTTACTAAAAGTAATGATAAATTTTTATGTGAGTAGTAGATCTTGTGTAAGAGTTAAGGGTGAGTGAGTGACTGGTTCATTTTTTATGTCAGAGAATGAAAGGGTTTCTCAATGCCATCATCGTGAATGAAGAAAATTAAAAAATTGTAAAATAATTTGAATACTTTGGGTATTTGGCCGACGAAAGAGGTACAATTACATTGAAAATAGAAGGCTCAGTGAAGCAAGACACTGAAGTCATGAATGTGATAAAAGCTTTCACAGAGAAGGAAGTGACTGAATGTAGACAGCAAGAGTTCTACATGAATGTGTATGATGTCATAACTGATATATGTGGTGAGAACGATTTTCCGTCAAGCTATTCACTGTCCAGAATTAAAAAATTATATTACATCTGCTTGTCGATAGACACTTTGATACAAATTATACAATTTCTATTTTTAGTGCGTTCAGAGGGGGAATCGCAAGAAGGAAACGAAGGAGAACCGACGGATGGTGAATATGTGCTGACGAATACTCTTTATGAATCACTCGAATCCAGAATGCAACAACAAAGTAAGTATTTTTTTTTTAGACTTCTTTCTATTAAAATGTTTGGAATCAGAACACAAAGTCAATCCGAATAAATCGTCTGAAGCATGTTTTAAACTTTCTCTGATACTGCCGTATGATTCGTGCCTAGATAACACAACGAACTAGGCCTCAATTCTTCACATAAAAGAGGATGAAGAAGCCAAATAGTCGGAACTTAATTTAATTACTAACAAGACCTATGCTAACCTGACCTACCTTGTCAAGTTTGATTATTTTATTTCTCTTACCCAAAAAATACCATTCTCTGAAAATGGTATTTTTTCCAAAATAAGTGAGTTCTAGTTTCATAACAGACTATCAAATTATTTAAAATAGGTTATTTGCAAATTTGAGATATTTCAGCTCAATTTGCAAGAGTACTACTTTCTTAGAATAAATTAATAATAATAATAATAATAATACCAGCATGGAAGACATCAAATGAAAGGAAGTTGAGAAAGTAGTATGGAAGCTAAAGAAAGGAAAGTCAGCATGAATTGATGAAGTGTGTAGTGAGGTGATTGAATGGGAGGTAAATGGTGCTATAGTAGGTGTGGAAGATATGCCAAAAAGATGGGAAAGTGGATGAGTTTCGGGTGGTGGACAAAAGTTGTAATTGTACCAATATTTAAGAATAAAGGTGAAAGAAAAAAGGATTACAGATTATAAGGTGGAGAATGAACAAGGCGGCTTTAGGAATGTCAGAGGAGGTGTTTACCGAGTGTTAGAAAAGAAACTAAGTTGTAAGAAGATAAGGTGTATATGTCATTATGGAGTTGGAGAATTGATATATGATAAAATAAATAGATGTGCATCACGGTAAGAGCTTAGAATGTACATTATGGTGTCATTTGGAAGTTACTAAAAGTAATGATAAATTTTATGTGAGTAGTAGTTCTTGTGTAAGAGTTAAGGGTGAGTTGAGTGACTGGTTCATTTTTTATGTCAGAGAATGAAAGGTTTTCTCAATGCCATCATCGTGAATGAAGAAAATTAAAAAATTGTAAAATAATTTGAATACTTTGGGTATTTGGCCGACGAAAGAGGTACAATTACATTGAAAATAGAAGGCTCAGTGAAGCAAGACACTGAAGTCATGAATGTGATAAAAGCTTTCACAGGAAGGAAGTGACTGAATGTAGACAGCAAGAGTTCTACATGAATGTGTATTGATGTCATAACTGATATATGTGGTGAGAACGATTTTCCGTCAAGCTATTCACTGTCCAGAATTAAAAAATTAATTACATCTGCTTGTCGATAGACACTTTGATACAAATTATACAATTTCTATTTTTAGTGCGTTCAGAGGGGGAATCGCAAGAAGGAAACGAAGGAGAACCGACGGATGGTGAATATGTGCTGACGAATACTCTTTATGAATCACTCGAATCCAGAATGCAACAACAAAGTAAGTTTTTTTTTTAGACTTCTTTCTATTAAAATGTTTGGAATCAGAACACAAAGTCAATCCGAATAAATCGTCTGAAGCATGTTTTAAACTTTCTCTGATACTGCCGTATGATTCGTGCCTAGATAACACAACGAACTAGGCCTCAATTCTTCACATAAAAGAGGATGAAGAAGCCAAATAGTCGGAACTTAATTTAATTACTAACAAGACCTATGCTAACCTGACCTACCTTGTCAAGTTTGATTATTTTATTTCTCTTACCCAAAAAATACCATTCTCTGAAAATGGTATTTTTTCCAAAATAAGTGAGTTCTAGTTTCATAACAGACTATCAAATTATTTAAAATAGGTTATTTGCAAATTTGAGATATTTTCAGCTCAATTTGCAAGAGTACTACTTTCTTAGAATAAATTAATAATAATAATAATAATAATACCAGCATGTGGAAGACATCAAATGAAAGGAAGTTGAGAAAGTAGTATGGAAGCTAAAGAAAGGAAAGTCAGCATGAATTGATGAAGTGTGTAGTGAGGTGATTGAATGGGAGGTAAATGGTGCTATAGTAGGTGTGGAAGATATGCCAAAAAGATGGGAAAGTGGATGAGTTTCGGGTGGTTGGACAAAAGTTGTAATTGTACCAATATTTAAGAATAAAGGTGAAAGAAAAAAGGATTACAGATTATAAGGTGGAGAATGAACAAGGCGGCTTTAGGAATGTCAGAGGAGGTGTTTACCGAGTGTTAGAAAAGAAACTAAGTTGTAAGAAGATAAGGTGTATATGTCATTTATGGAGTGGAGAATTGATATATGATAAAATAAATAGATGTGCATCACGGTAAGAGCTTAGAATGTACATTATGGTGTCATTTGGAAGTTACTAAAAGTAATGATAAATTTTTATGTGAGTAGTAGTTCTTGTGTAAGAGTTAAGGGTGAGTTGAGTGACTGGTTCATTTTTTATGTCAGAGAATGAAAGGGTTCTCAATGCCATCATCGTGAATGAAGAAAATTAAAAAATTGTAAAATAATTTGAATACTTTGGGTATTTGGCGACGAAAGAGGTACAATTACATTGAAAATAGAAGGCTCAGTGAAGCAAGACACTGAAGTCATGAATGTGATAAAAGCTTTCACAGGAAGGAAGTGACTGAATGTAGACAGCAAGAGTTCTACATGAATGTGTATTGATGTCATAACTGATATATGTGGTGAGAACGATTTTCCGTCAAGCTATTCACTGTCCAGAATTAAAAAATTATATTACATCTGCTTGTCGATAGACACTTTGATACAAATATACAATTTCTATTTTTAGTGCGTTCAGAGGGGAATCGCAAGAAGGAAACGAAGGAGAACCGACGGATGGTGAATATGTGCTGACGAATACTCTTTATGAATCACTCGAATCCAGAATGCAACAACAAAGTAAGTATTTTTTTTTAGACTTTCTATTAAAATGTTTGGAATCAGAACACAAAGTCAATCCGAATAAATCGTCTGAAGCATGTTTTAAACTTTCTCTGATGCTGCCCTATGATTCGTGCCTAGATAACACAACGAACTAGGCCTCAATTCTTCACATAAAAGAGGATGAAGAAGCCAAATAGTCGGAACTTAATTTAATTACTAACAAGACCTATGCTAACCTGACCTACCTTGTCAGGTTTGATTATTTTATTTCTCTTACCCACAAAATACCATTCTCTGAAAATGGTATTTTTCCAAAATAAGTGAGTTCTAGTTTCATAACAGACTATCAAATTATTTAAAATAGGTTATTTGCAAATTTGAGATATTTTCAGCTCAATTTGCAAGAGTACTACTTTCTTAGAATAAATTAATAATAATAATAATAATAATAATACCAGCATGTGGAAGACATCAAATGAAAGGAAGTTGAGGAAGTAGTATGGAAGCTGAAGAAAGGAAAGTCAGCATGAATTGATGAAGTGTGTAGTGAGGTGATTGAATGGGAGGTAAATGGTGCTATAGTAGGTGTGGAAGATATGCCAAAAAGATGGGAAAGTGGATGAGTTTCGGGTGGTTGGACAAAAGTTGTAATTGTACCAATATTTAAGAATAAAGGTGAAAGAAAAAAGGATTACAGATTATAAGGTGGAGAATGAACAAGGCGGCTTTAGGAATGTCAGAGGAGGTGTTTACCGAGTGTTAGAAAAGAAACTAAGTTGTAAGAAGATAAGGTGTATATGTCATTTATGGAGTTGGAGAATTGATATATGATAAATAAATAGATGTGCATCACGGTAAGAGCTTAGAATGTACATTATGGTGTCATTTGGAAGTTACTAAAAGTAATGATAAATTTTTATGTGAGTAGTAGTTCTTGTGTAAGAGTTAAGGGTGAGTTGAGTGACTGGTTCATTTTTTATGTCAGAGAATGAAAGGGTTTCTCAATGCCATCATCGTGAATGAAGAAAATTAAAAAATTGTAAAATAATTTGAATACTTTGGGTATTTGGCCGACGAAAGAGGTACAATTACATTGAAAATAGAAGGCTCAGTGAAGCAAGACACTGAAGTCATGAATGTGATAAAAGCTTTCACAGGAAGGAAGTGACTGAATGTAGACAGCAAGAGTTCTACATGAATGTGTATTGATGTCATAACTGATATATGTGGTGAGAACGATTTTCCGTCAAGCTATTCACTGTCCAGAATTAAAAAATTATATTACATCTGCTTGTCGATAGACACTTTGATACAAATTATACAATTTCTATTTTTAGTGCGTTCAGAGGGGGAATCGCAAGAAGGAAACGAAGGAGAACCGACGGATGGTGAATATGTGCTGACGAATACTCTTTATGAATCACTCGAATCCAGAATGCAACAACAAAGTAAGTATTTTTTTTTAGACTTTCTATTAAAATGTTTGGAATCAGAACACAAAGTCAATCCGAATAAATCGTCTGAAGCATGTTTTAAACTTTCTCTGATGCTGCCCTATGATTCGTGCCTAGATAACACAACGAACTAGGCCTCAATTCTTCACATAAAAGAGGATGAAGAAGCCAAATAGTCGGAACTTAATTTAATTACTAACAAGACCTATGCTAACCTGACCTACCTTGTCAGGTTTGATTATTTTATTTCTCTTACCCACAAAATACCATTCTCTGAAAATGGTATTTTTTCCAAAATAAGTGAGTTCTAGTTTCATAACAGACTATCAAATTATTTAAAATAGGTTATTTGCAAATTTGAGATATTTTCAGCTCAATTTGCAAGAGTACTACTTTCTTAGAATAAATTAATAATAATAATAATAATAATAATACCAGCATGTGGAAGACATCAAATGAAAGGAAGTTGAGGAAGTAGTATGGAAGCTGAAGAAAGGAAAGTCAGCATGAATTGATGAAGTGTGTAGTGAGGTGATTGAATGGGAGGTAAATGGTGCTATAGTAGGTGTGGAAGATATGCCAAAAAGATGGGAAAGTGGATGAGTTTCGGGTGGTTGGACAAAAGTTGTAATTGTACCAATATTTAAGAATAAAGGTGAAAGAAAAAAGGATTACAGATTATAAGGTGGAGAATGAACAAGGCGGCTTTAGGAATGTCAGAGGAGGTGTTTACCGAGTGTTAGAAAAGAAACTAAGTTGTAAGAAGATAAGGTGTATATGTCATTTATGGAGTTGGA
Source organism: Bathynomus jamesi (assembly GCA_023014485.1). NCBI lineage: Eukaryota > Metazoa > Arthropoda > Malacostraca > Isopoda > Cirolanidae > Bathynomus > Bathynomus jamesi. Next base: position 395,427 of record JAJOZX010001039.1, on the reverse strand, counting down.
GAATTGATATATGATAAAATAAATAGATGTGCATCACGGTAAGAGCTTAGAATGTACATTATGGTGTCATTTGGAAGTTACTAAAAGTAATGATAAATTTTTATGTGAGTAGTAGTTCTTGTGTAAGAGTTAAGGGTGAGTTGAGTGACTGGTTCATTTTTTATGTCAGAGAATGAAAGGGTTTCTCAATGCCATCATCGTGAATGAAGAAAATTAAAAAATTGTAAAATAATTTGAATACTTTGGGTATTTGGCCGACGAAAGAGGTACAATTACATTGAAAATAGAAGGCTCAGTGAAGCAAGACACTGAAGTCATGAATGTGATAAAAGCTTTCACAGGAAGGAAGTGACTGAATGTAGACAGCAAGAGTTCTACATGAATGTGTATTGATGTCATAACTGATATATGTGGTGAGAACGATTTTCCGTCAAGCTATTCACTGTCCAGAATTAAAAAATTATATTACATCTGCTTGTCGATAGACACTTTGATACAAATTATACAATTTCTATTTTTAGTGCGTTCAGAGGGGGAATCGCAAGAAGGAAACGAAGGAGAACCGACGGATGGTGAATATGTGCTGACGAATACTCTTTATGAATCACTCGAATCCAGAATGCAACAACAAGTAAGTATTTTTTTTAGACTTTCTATTAAAATGTTTGGAATCAGAACACAAAGTCAATCCGAATAAATCGTCTGAAGCATGTTTTAAACTTTCTCTGATGCTGCCCTATGATTCGTGCCTAGATAACACAACGAACTAGGCCTCAATTCTTCACATAAAAGAGGATGAAGAAGCCAAATAGTCGGAACTTAATTTAATTACTAACAAGACCTATGCTAACCTGACCTACCTTGTCAGGTTTGATTATTTTATTTCTTTACCCACAAAATACCATTCTCTGAAAATGGTATTTTTTCCAAAATAAGTGAGTTCTAGTTTCATAACAGACTATCAAATTATTTAAAATAGGTTATTTGCAAATTTGAGATATTTTCAGCTCAATTTGCAAGAGTACTACTTTCTTAGAATAAATTAATAATAATAATAATAATAATAATACCAGCATGTGGAAGACATCAAATGAAAGGAAGTTGAGGAAGTAGTATGGAAGCTGAAGAAAGGAAAGTCAGCATGAATTGATGAAGTGTGTAGTGAGGTGATTGAATGGGAGGTAAATGGTGCTATAGTAGGTGTGGAAGATATGCCAAAAAGATGGGAAAGTGGATGAGTTTCGGGTGGTTGGACAAAAGTTGTAATTGTACCAATATTTAAGAATAAAGGTGAAAGAAAAAAGGATTACAGATTATAAGGTGGAGAATGAACAAGGCGGCTTTAGGAATGTCAGAGGAGGTGTTTACCGAATGTTAGAAAAGAAACTAAGTTGTAAGAAGATAAGTTGTATATGTCATTTATGGATTTGGAGAATTGATATATGATAAAATAAATAGATGTGCATCACGGTAAGAGCTTAGAATGTACATTATGGTGTCATTTGGAAGTTACTAAAAGTAATGATAAATTTTTATGTGAGTAGTAGTTCTTGTGTAAGAGTTAAGGGTGAGTTGAGTGACTGGTTCATTTTTTATGTCAGAGAATGAAAGGGTTTCTCAATGCCATCATCGTGAATGAAGAAAATTAAAAAATTGTAAAATAATTTGAATACTTTGGGTATTTGGCTGACGAAAGAGTACAATTACATTGAAAATAGAAGGCTCAGTGAAGCAAGACACTGAAGTCATGAATGTGATAAAAGCTTTCACAGGAAGGAAGTGACTGAATGTAGACAGCAAGAGTTCTACATGAAGGTGTATTTATGTCATAACTGATATATGGGTGAGGACGATTTTCCGTCAAGCTATTCATTGTCCAGAATTAAAAAATTATATTATATCTGCTTGTCGATAGACACTTTGATAGAAATTATACAGTTTCTATTTTTAGTGCGTTCAGTTCAGAGGGGGAATCGCAAGAAGGAAACGAAGGAGAACCGACGGATGGTGAATATGTGCTGACGAATACTCTCTATGAATCATTCGAATCCAGAATGCAACAAAGTATTTTTTTTTAGACTTTCTAAAAAAAATATTTGGAATCAGAAAACAAAGTTATAAGAAGATGAAAGTGTATATGTTATTCATGGATTTGGAGAATGCAAGTAGTATGTTCGCAAAATGGAAGTGTGCATATGCAGTTGCAATGTTAATCAATTGAGTACCAGTGCCAACCCCCTTCCACCCCTTGTTGCAAGGTTCCACCCCTCCCCCTCCCCCAAGGGTGCCAAAAAAAGAAAAACGAAAAAAAGGGGGCAGGAGGAAACCCTCCAAGCTGCCACAAGCTAGGGGTAATCCCACCCAAACCTAACCTATGAGAGAGAAGAGAGAGAAGAAGAAGAGAGCATGCTTCGCCTGGAAACCCCAGACGCATAATAAAGCTCTTGTTCTCAGCACTTGGCTTAGAAGTCTTAATCAGCCAATTGGCATAACCAGCCAGTTGACATAGAAGGCACTGCAACTGGCTTAAGCCGCCAGTTGGCATAACCAGCCATTTGGCATAGTGTATACATATATATATTTGTTGGAGCATACATGCGTCGTTTATTTATCCACGTCATCCCAGTTATTTATTAATATCGTTTTATATATATATATATATGTTAACCCCTCCGTCTATGGCCTGGGTTGGTTCGAAGTCGACGTGGGTTCTGGTTTGGCAGCAACGGATTTGTTACTTGTAGTAGTTTCTTCTATACTACCCTCCGAGTTCTTCTATAGTGGCTCGGAGGATTCTGGGAGGCTTATTAAATTCTTTGAGGGTTACCCGATTCTTCTTGTAACTTATCGGGAGATTTTAATGACTAAGTTCTCTGAAGAGAGCAAGGCACGAAGGAAAAGATAAAGACTGTTTTACTGTAATTTACTGCTAAAATGTACAGGTAGTGCTCAGCCTCGTAGTCTAATTCAGACTGAATATGGAAGAAATTTTATGGGTTTTATACCCCTTTTCTGCTAACATCATTATTATTAAATGTTGAAAGGCTGTATTATTTTTGCACAATAGTTAAAAATAAAGTAAACTTTTTTGCTGTGACAATGTTTAAACAGATAAACAGGATATAGGAAGAGGAAGCCATATTTCTATCTTAATCGCTTATTTTCAGATCTGATGTTTTCCTGATCCGCCGAGTTAATTAGAAGTGGAAATTGAACTATGCATCTTTATACTAAGATATGCATATGAGCAAAAATTAAGGTTTAAGATTTACAATTAAATGCTTAGGCAAACATGACTTCATCTTTTATAACGAAGAGAGAATGTATACAAAACATGAACATTGCAAACTTTAAATCAGGATTCATTATTAAGCTAAATCTAAAAATGATTAAGAAATTTTAAAAAGGACAAGTCACCAATTATTTGGCAAATAGAAAGTTAATCAAAAATTTATTCCAACGAAAAAATAATAATAATAAAAATAATAACAATATCGCCGAGTATACATTTTTAAATGGCGACATAATGTCGGGTTGCACATTGAGTACATTGTAATTTTGGTTTACTGTAACTATGATTATAATTGCCAATTAATTCACATTTACTTATTATCGTTAATTACAGTTTCATTAAAGTACATTAATTACATCATATTAAATCATTACAGTTCATTACAATTGACCACAGTTAACTCTAGTTTACAGTGTTTTGTATTTATATTAGGATAACTATTATTTTAAAATTTAACACAAAGTACATGGGCACATATATATATATACATAACACGCATAACGATATATAACAAGATCATACTTTTGGATTAGAAGCAAGAGAGGAGGCGTAATTAGATGCCCGCCTTCCGTGTTGGTCAGCGAATTCGAACACGTGCGTCAGCATGACGAGTATCTTGAGGAAAAATAATAAAAAAAATAACACAAGATAAAGGTCAAGAGGACATGGACGTATGAATTGAACAACATATAACTTGCGTTATGCGAGTTTGGTCCTTATGTAAAAATTAATATTGAATATAAAGATTATAGGAATTATTCATTGTTCATTTTTACAGGGCTCTTTCCTCTAGAATGATATTAATACAATAATATAACATCCTAACTAATGCTAACTAGGTGATAACTATTGGTTTTATAATATAGATTTATATACACAACTTAAGTCGGGGTGGCTAAGTCTAGTTCACGTGGTCTGGGTACGCACTCATGGTCGTGCATAAATAGTTTCACGTGGTTCGGTGTCTCTTGTTTTCCTTTGTTCCAAGAACGATCTTTTTATCACAAATATACCGAGGATAATAGCACATACAATAATGATACTAACGGCAGATGCTGAAAAAATTGTTACAGGTTGTAGTATTTGTAAGAGGTTATTTTGGTTATCATCCGAAATTTTAAAACGACTCAATTGATCATTCCATTGAGGGGCATGTAGTTCGGGTAGGATGGTTACAGGTTTCATGGAGAGATTTAAGATCTCTATGACGGGTTTAAATTTAATTTGCGACGGGAAGGGGCATGAGTCATTAATGGTAACCTTATAAGGGTTGTATATTTGGAATATTTTTGAACGCAAGGAGCAACCAATTGGTAGCCGAATAACCATAGGGATTGTGATGAGGGAATAATTTGACGGACACTCGAGAGTAGCGGCAGTCCTGTTCGCGAAAGAAACCCAGATGTCTGGTCCAATTCGAAGTTAGATGGTTTTAGAGGAATGAAATTTTGTAAACGAACATACCGGGGCATGACGGTCACGAATTAAGTCGCTAAAGCAAGACTTAGTAGTTGGAAGAATGACTGGTTTGAGTGGAGGGCAAACGAGTTGTTTATTTGTTTGCGGGAATCTGCAATGCCGGACGTCGCTATCTGACATCATAGAATATGCTGACAGATCTTTGGTGAGGAAAAGGTAAGGTGGTACGTGGGTAGTACAATCGATAGACATTAGAGTTTTGGTAGGGTGTTGGGAAAGGGTGAAATTTATATACGTCATAAGTGAGTACATCGAAAAATGGTACAATTATGAGGTATGTGTAGGGGCGTGGTCCATGTACAGTCCAGGTGTATTCTAGAAATTGGGGTAATTAGTATGGTTGAGTGGGAATATGGGTGATAATTTTAATTGTGTCTGGGCGGTGTGAATCAAGGACTGAAGTGTTTCCCATGGTATTAGTGTGGAAAGAGTGATTTTTCCATGGGCTAGCTGGGTTGCACGCAAAACCTTGGAATGAATCGTAATTATTTGCTGTAAATACTTATCGATTAGGGTTACTTGTAGGTTAATTATTTCTATTAATTCTAGATATCTTTTGTGTTCTTTGTATTGAGCTAACAGGGATTCAAGGTATGTGAATCTGTCCGAAAGGGCGTGGAGGAAGCGATTGTTTTCGTGTAGTGACCTAATAGTTTGTTCTAACATGTGTCCATCATATTGCTGATTCCGCGCGAAGAGATTCAATTTGAGTTCAATTCTTTTAATATCTTCTTCGTTTGCTAATCCGAATAAACCCTTGAATATTTTTCCTCCTATATCTATCAGTCTCCTTTTTTTTCTTTGATTAACTTGATTAAATTTTTCCGAGTATTGAGTTCCAGTTTGTATCCATGGTAATGCTAATATTTCTGATAGGGTGCTTGCTTTAGTTTGAATATTTTCGAATATATTTTCTAACAGAACGCGACTAATCTGGTCGGTTCCCGGGACATTTTTAACAGAACCCTGAACTTTACTTTCAAACGTTTTTAATTGGGTTTTTATCTGAAGGAGATTGATTTTAATTCTAGCAGGGGGTTGCAAATTGATAAAAAGGTCCGCGTGTCCTTTCAAAAATTTACCTTCTGCAAGCTTTTCTATAACAACTCCGGTAGAAATTTTAATGCTAGGGCTACAAGAGTAAATAATTTGGAAAATTATAAGGGGGACAATTTTATTCATTTCTATGCCTTAGATTATACGGAGCTGGGGGTGGCCGTGTGGATACTTGTGTTTGTGGACGAAGGGGTCGGCCTCGTTTTGGTGGCAATGGGGTCGACCGTTAAGCTCGGATTCTGAGCGGGTTCGTTTCTTATGTGAAGGTTCTAGTTCACGTGGTTGATGCATTTGGGCGGTATGTAGGGTCCGTGCGTCGATCATCAATCGGTGAGGGTGGTGACAGAGGAGATGGTGGAGTTGGAGGAGATGGTGGAGTTCCACTGAGTGATCCTCTCGAAGGGGTTTCTCCAGGGTCTGGGTCCGATGGGACTCTTGGTTCTGGGGCCTCCTCTTGTTCAGAGATTGGCTCGAGTACTGGTGGTATTACGAGGTACCAATCTTCGTCATGGGTAGTGGTTCCCGCGGTGACCACTTCAGTTTTTTTATCCCTGCTCGATTTGTTAATACCTTGACCTTTCGAAGGATAGGCGGCTCGAACGCCTGGCAGCTGTTTTTTGGGAAGGTGTTGTTCGGCAGCTATCTTCAAATTATCAGCGTGAATGATCTTTAGTTTGGAATGATCCCGGAGGTCGAGGATTTCATAACTTTTTTCCGAGGTTTTTCATAATCCTATATGGGCCATCCCATTTTGGGTATAATTTGCGATGAGCACTTGGCGGTTTCACGCTTTCAGATAACATCGCATACCGACGATTATAGTCCGTTGACGGGGATGACGCCTATGTTGCTCTTGCTCCATCTGTTGGTTTCGTTGGTCTAGGGCATAGCGGATTATGTCAAAAATTTGAAAGATCGTTCAGCTAGTTGCTGATTTGCTTCTGCCATCTCGGAAGATGTTAGAACTGCCGGGTCGATTTGGTCGGGCAAATCAAAAGGTAGACGCTTGTCGTAGTGATATAGGACGAAATGAGGGGTGTCCCCGATAGACACGTTATAGCCATTGTTGATGGCTGTTTGTACCATGGGAAGGGAATCATCCCATGTACGGGAGGATGCATCGACAACGTGGCGAAGGGCTTCTAAGATCTTTCGATTGTGTCTTTCCACTAAGCCGTTTGCCTGCGGATGGTATGCCACAATGTGTTTTTAATTTTATACATGTTACAGAGTGACTCGAAGAGTTTGGAAGTGAAACTAATGGCGTTATCCGAAATTAGGATGGAAGGAGTAATATGATTTTGGATGACGCGTTCCACTAGGGCTCTTGCCACAGTTTCTGAGGTCTGGTTTGGAATGGCAACTACTTCGCTGTAACGCGAGAAGTGGTCCATAAATACAAGGATGTACTGGTTTCCCTTTGATGTTTTGGGAATGGTCCCAGTATGTCCATTCCAGTTCTTTGCCAGGGCCTTTGGCATACTGGATATTTATGCATGGGAGCTGTGGACGGTACGTTGCCTTTGTGTTTTAAACAAGACGGACATTCAGCGATGTATTCATGTACCTTTCTGTTCATTTCGGGAAAATGGTATCGCTCCAAAAGACTCTTGATGGTGCGATCCGGCCCCATGTGGCCATACAAAGGTGAGTCGTGACAAAGTCCAATGGCTATATCGACGAGATCCTTTGGTATTTCCACGAGGTCGTTTCCATCTTCGTTCCTAAAATGTACGAGCCCATCTTTGAGGTTGTACTGTTCTTTTACCTTCGATGGTTCCTTTTGTTCCAGGCGCGCCCGAAGGTTTGGGTGTGTTGGTCCTGTTGTTGGGAGTATTGCAGACACTCGTAGTCGAACACAGGAAGAATTCCTATTTTATTCACTTGGGTGTCGGGCTTGAGTCTCGACAATCCGTCTGGAATAACTTGAAGTTTTCCCGGTTTGTATACGATTTTTGCCGCAAAGTCCTGAATCAACAGAGCCCATCTACTCAACCGTCCTTCAAGTAGCTTGTCCTTGAAGATACGTGAGTGGCTTATGGTCAGTTTGATGGTTACATCGTAGCCATAGACGATATTTCGGAATTTTTTCAAAGCCCAATATACCGCTAGGGCCTCTCGGTCCGTAGTGGAATAATTCCGTTGAGGTGCAGAGAGAAGTTGACTGGCATAAGCAATGGGTAATTCCACACCATCTACGTCCTGTAATAGGACGGCTCCTAGTCCATAGGAGGAAGCATCTGTGGCTATGACAAAGGGTTTGTGTAATCAGGATATTGGAGGATGGGATGACAGGTTAGTTTACCAATTAAAGTTTCAAAGGCATGTTGGTGATCAGATTCCCAGTTAAATTTAGCATTTTTCTGGAACAAATTAGTAATGGGTTTAGCAATATTTGAAAATTGGGGGATAAAATTCCGATAGAATCCGACAAAACCAATAAATGCACGAGCGTCGTCGATGGTTTTGGGTACAGGGTACCTTTCCAGTGCTTCGAGTTTGGCTGGATCAGGTTTAATTCCTGTGGATGATAGTAGAAATCCTAGGTATACCAGGGACTCTTGTAAAAAGTTGCACTTTGCAAGTTTCAGTTTAAGGTGTGCTTTTCTCAAGCGTGATAGCACATTCTGAAGACGTTGAAAGTGTGTTTTTATGTCCGAACTGTAAACGATAATATCGTCAAGATAGACGAGAGCTTCAACACCTAATAGGTCGGAAAGGACTATATTCATCAACCTAGAGAAATTAGCAGGCCCATTTCGGACTCCGAAAGGTAAAACCTGGAATTCGTAATGGCCTCGGTTAGTGGAGAAAGCAGTCAATGCCCGAGATTCGGGACTGACCTCCATTTGCCAATAACCGGATGCTAAATCGAGGGATGAAAAGAAGTTAGCTTTCCCTACGTTCAGAATTGTTTCCTGCATGTTTGGAATAGGGAAACGGTCTGGGATGGTAATGTGGTTTAGGCGTCTAAAATCTACACAAGGGCGAGATGTTCCATCCTTTTTGGAGACAAGAACCATAGGAGCGGACCAGGGACTAGCTGAAGCAGTGGCGTACTAAGGGGCTTGCGAGGGGGGCGATCTGCCCCAGGTGACAGCCAGGAGAGGGGTGCCATCGGGAGAGTTGAAATACCAGTACAAGTTTTCAAAAGAAATGAAAAATTCGCCAAAGTAAGAAAAAAAAATTTAAAATGTTCAAACTATTACAACAGCTTAATGTTAATTTCCACTATAAAATAAATTTTTATTTTTATTGGCAATACAAAATTTACAAACGAAAAATTAAATATTTGATAAAAATTACATCGAAAGGCGAACGTTTGTTGACGTTTTAGTCATCAGTTTGTTGAGCATAGCCAGCTGGCTGCAACTGACATTCCAAGTCTTGTTCACTTGACACTGTGACTCCACATACATACAGTAAGGTATGTTTCATTAAATAATTATGATAAAGCATGAAGTGCTGGTGTTTATAACAATATCATGGTACTTATACCAGTGTCCAGTAATTTTTGACAATGTGGTATCATAGTGATGTTCAAGTATTTATAAATGATAATTAATGATAATTAATGATAATTAATAATGATAATAATAATGATAATTAATTGTCTCTGCTTGTCTGGGTTGACAATCTGATAACTCAATAGGTATCTGGTGGAAAAAGTTTGAGAACCACTTGTTTGAAGCTTTTCTGTTATAATAAATTTTTTTTACTTTATTTATTGGACATACTGTTAATTTTCATTTTGTCAGTGGTCTAGTTATTTATGAGTAATGCTCATAGTTTTCTGCTTTTTTAGGAGTCGTGTTTGCACTTAACCCCCCCCCCCCCCAAATAATAATAATAATTATAATAATAATAATTATAATAATAATAATTATAATAATAATAAAAATAATAATCACAGACAATTTGTTCAGTTAATGTATTTCAAGTCATAATAGTTCATGCTTGTTATGCATGTTCATGCTTTGTACCTTTTGATTTTGAAATTTTGCAGAAAACATCCACTATGAAGCGAAATCGACCCAGTGGATTCCAACAAAGAAGAATGAAGAAGGCAAGAGAAGAGGTGGCTCAGGCAATATCCGGATCAATTTTGAAGTATGTGACGCCTTCAACATCAAGTGCAATAGGAGAAAGTCCTGAAGATATTCAGCCTGGTGAATCTGAAGGGCAAATACAAGAAGCATCTTCACAAGAGAATTCAAATGAGAGAGAGCAAGGATTGGAGGATGGCAATTCATCTTCTAAAAGCAGTGAAACTGATGAAGAGGAAGGAGACGCCAGCAGAAGTCCACACCAACAGGAGGAAGACTCTGATGAAGAAGAGGAGACGGATAGATTTTCAATTTATTCTGATGTCGCTGCTTGGCCAATCCCGGTTCCAAATGACTTGAGAGTTGATCTTATTAAGAAGGGAAGTGAACCCTTCCTAAATATGGATGGACCTTTCAGTGCAGTTCAAAGACAAGGAGAGAAATCCAAAGGGAAGAGTCGACAGCTGACCACTGCATGGTTCTATAAGGCTCTGCCAAATGGCGAGAAAGTTTTGAGAACATAGATGGTTTACTCTCCATCAAAAGAAAGTTTGTTTTGTTTTTGCTGCAGACTATTTGCTCTTGATGACAAAGGAATTGGAACATCCAGCTTTGTCACTGGGTTTCAAGCATGGTGGAAGCTAAACCCAAAGGTGTCTGACCATGAGGCTTCTGAGCAGCATCTCTCATGCCTGGAGAAATGGAAGACCTTGGGAACAGGGTTGAAGCTTCAAAAAACCACTGATCAAGTTCATCAAGTAACAATGGACAAGGAGGGAAAGAAATAAAGGGATATTTTACATCACCTCTTGGACGTAACGTTGTTTCTGGCTCACCAGAATCTTCCTTTTCGTGGTCACAAAGAGGACATGTCATCAGCAAACAAAGGAAACTTCATGGAATTGGTAGAGTTGCTGTCAAATTATGATCCAGTTTTGAAAGAACATTTTGTAAGGATTAAGCATTCTATTCCATCTGGGAGGAGAGTGGCTTCGTATTTATCTCCAAAGATTCAAAATGAGTTCATTTGCCTTTTGGAGAATTGCGTCAAAGAGAAAATAGTGGCTGATATCAAGAAAGCAAAGTATTTTGGGATTCTTTATGACAGCACTCCTGATGTGTCCCACACTGATCAGATGTGTGAAGTGATCAGGTACGTCCATATTGAATGTGACAAAGTTGAAGTAAAGGAATCATTCTTGGGCTTCTTCCCTATTGCCGGAAAGACTGCTGCTGAGCTCACAGGGGATATCCTGAGACATCTGGAGGGAGATGGACTGGACATAAACCTGTACCGTGGGATATGACAACGCTGCAACTATGGCTGGGATTCATGGTGGTGTTCAGTCAAAGATCGGAGAGATTAATCCTAAGGCTTTGTTTGTACCTTGTGCAAATCATTCTCTGAACCTTTGCGGAGTGCACTCATTTGAAAGCGTTTCTTCATGTGTGACTTTTTTTGGAACCTTGGAGAGAGTCTATTCCTTCTTTTCAGTCTCAACTCATCGATGAGAAGTGCTGATGGAGAATGTAGGCATGACAGTCAAAAGACTTTCCCAGACAAGATGGAGTGCTCATTATGACGCTGTGAGACCAGTGAAGGCAAATTTTGAAAAGCTGACCTCAACCCTTGAAGTACTGTGCGATCCCAAAGAAAATGTGGACACAAGAGGATCAGCTCAGATTTTGCTGTCTGCTATATGTGATTTCTCTTTTTTGAGTTACCTTTCTTTCTGGTGTGAAGTCCTGGAAGAAATTAATCTCACACAAAAGTATTTGCAAACAGTTGGAATCAGCCTTGAAAAGTGCATTGTGAAGCTCCAAGCTCTAAAACTGTTTCTTGAAGATCAGCGCAATGAAATTGTGGAGAGAGCCATTCATTATGCAAGTACAAAGTGTGAGGAAATGAACACTTCTATGGAGAGAAGAGGGAGAGTAAAGCTCCGAAAAAGGATGCTAGGAGAGATGGCAAAGGATGCTGGTCTCACATTGCCAGAGGAAGTAAAAAGGTATATGTTTGAATGTCTTGATCGTTTTCATCAAGAATTGGAGATTCGTTCTAAGGCAATGGATCAAATTCTGTCAATCTTCGCTGTTATTCAGCCAAACACTTTGGTTGTTGCAACAGAAGAAGAACTTCGGAAGTATATTCCAAATTTGACTCAGATTTTCGATGAATTCTCTGATGAAGATATCTGTGTGGAAATTGGACGACTTCGAAGGCATTTGGAAGCTGCCAAAATCAGCGTTGAAGAGGCAAAGAAATGGACAGCATTGCAGTTTCTGGAGTTTATTGTGAAATGAGATTTTTGTGAATCTTTGCCAAGCATGTCACTGTGTTTGAGATTCTTTTTGACTGTCTGTGTGTCTATTGCTTCATGTGAAAGAAGTTTTTCCAAATTGAAATTAATAAAAAATTTCGTTCGCTCGACCATGAGTCAGACAAGATTGAGAAATCTGGCTTTACTTTCAATTGAACATGAATATGCAAAGAAGGTGAATTTTGATGAGGTCATTGATCAATTTGCAGAAATTAAGGATCGAAAGCAGAGACTGTGAATCCTCTCTATTTACCTTTGAAGAATAGGCTGAGCGTTGAGACTGGATTTCCTGTGTTTTTTGTATAAAATAAAATGCAGTATTACCTGTTCACTGAATTTTTAATGTCCTGCATTTTTCTTATTTCCAATTTGCTTATGACAGTACTGTACTATTTAAAAATCTACTTGAAAACATAATATATTTTTATGTGCTTTTAAATTTTAAAATTATTTATGGGGGGTGCCAAAGGAAGGATCCGCCCCGGGTGCCAAATACTTTAGGTACGCCCCTGAGCTGAAGGCTGAATGACATCCTGCTCCAACATGTCCGTGATGTGTTCCTCAATAGTGACTAATTGGGAACGTGGAACCCTATAGGGAGGAATGAAAATGGGTTTGGAATTGGGTTCCAGCTTGATTTCAAAAGGGACCAAATTAGTTCAGCCCAGAGGATCTCCTTTTAGGGCAATCACATCTCTATTTCTTGTCAGGAAATCGAGAAGTGATTCCAGTAGTTTGGGATCCTGTAAGGATGGTGACTCCTGAAGGGAGTGCTCCAGACATTTTTTATATTCTTCTTTCAATACTGAAGGGTTTAACTCTAAGGAATTTGAAACACGATTTATAGTACTGGTGGGGAAATCTGAATCTATTTCTACTGTGGAAACAGTTCCTATTTTCTGATTTGAAGTTAATTCGATAGGGCTTTTTCCTTTGTTTAAACAAACAACAGGGATAGCTGAATTCTGACTCTGACTAAGGACTTGGGCAATAAGAACATCTCTTTTGAAACTACTTTTTTCTGCAATCAGAGTACGCTCTGACTCTAATAGTTTTCCTTGACTGTCAACTACTTTTGCTAGGAAACAGATCTTTTCATAAGGTGCTACTGTTATATGCTCGGTAGGGCATATGAAAAAATGTGAAGCTGACTCTGGTTCGGCGACTAAAATTTGCCTTATTGGCTGAACTGAAGCTAGCTGAACCGAAACTGGCTGAACTGAAACTGACTCACTGGAAACTGACTGACTGGAAACTGACTCACTGGAAAATGACTGACTGGAAACTGACTGACTGGAAACTGACTGACTGGAAACTGACTGACTGGAAACTGACTGACTGGAAACTGACTGACTGGGAACTGACTGACTGGGAACTGTCTGACTGAAAACTGACTGTGTTGATAAAACTGGATTCAACAACTGGAAATGATTACTCTGGGGACTGATTTTTAGAGCGGTTGTCCCTCTGGATGCAACCGATTGACTTGAACTGCTATCAAGTGGAGTGGGTTTCCTATTTCTTTCGGAAATCCGAACTGAATTAATTCTATTAGCATTAAGCTGTCTGTCATTCTTATGGAGAGGGTGTGTCCTATTTCGACACTTTACTAACTTTCCGGCTGAGTAAATCTCCCATTGATTCTGGTTGAAAAAATCCATACCTAGTAGGATATCTGTCTGAAAGGTGGCGACTGTGTCCACTATACAACATTTCACGGGGTATACCGCGTTTCCAACTTCTAATTATAATTCAATTTCTCCGTATGTAGGTATGGGTGTGCCTGTAACTCATCTGAGTTGACAGGAGGGTGCCTTAATTTCATATTTATAATCTGTACTCTCTAGTAAGTCATCTACACATTGTTTCTTAATTAACGTCGCGTATGCTCCTGTATCTAGGAGAGCGGTTAAATCTTGGTTATCTATGCTACAATTTATTATTAAATCTAGGAGGTTTGCACCTATTATCCTGATGGGGATTTGGTGTGTGTATTTGGATACATTACTGCTCTTTAGGAGGGAGGAGGTTGAACTTCCGCCTCCAAAGTAGGGTCTAAAAAAGGGCTCGAATTGTCTTCTATGGGAGGACCTGGGTCATATTCGGTTCCATGTAAATTCCACCCCCGAAAAATCCACCCAGTAAATTCCATCCATAGTAAATTCCACCCATGGTAAATTCCACCCATGGTAAATTCCATCAAAAAATTTAAGCATTTTAACAATTATAACTTATTTTCTAAGGTCAATTTTTGATAGTCACTGGACAGTGTTTTTCTGGTATATTTTTAGGTGATTCGAATGATTTTGACCATCGTTTCTGTAGCAAATCACTTGTTTTTGAGTTAGCGTGATTTTCGTTAGTTTTAACGAAAATATCACAACTAAACCTAACCATTCATCAAGGGTGTACAGTTGACCTAACCTATATATTTTACCAGTTTTTTATTTTGCATAAACTTTTTAATAAACTTTAATAAACTGTAAACTTTTTTGATAACCCTTTGCGTGGAATTTACCATGGGTGGAATTTACCATGGGTGGAATTTGCTATGGGTGGAATTTACTGGGTGGATTTTTCGGGGGTGGAATTTACTGGGTGAAATTTACGTACAACGTCATATTCTACCGGATCATCATACGCTAGGGGTTTTCTTGAAAACTGTATTCTGGGGAAAATGATTCCTCCGCGGGTACTTCTACGTACCAAACTATCCGACCTTGCTGATTGTACTGGGGTTTGTACATGGGGTAATAGTGTGATTGACCCTGTAGTCGTAATCTATTTGGTTGGTGGGTCGGTTGAGGCTGGGAATGGACTGGTTTCTGGGGATTGGAGGACTTTTGGGAACGTTGGTGGTTTGATTTCTGGAAGTGGGGCCTATACCCTGCAGTGGCTTTATCAGCACACTTTTGGCGATCGCCACGGTGATGACCATGTTCGTGAAAGTGGGAGCAATAAGGGGGATAATTGCACTGACTTATGTGCCCGAAGCTATCGCAGTTAAAACACTGTGGAGGAGGGCGTGCATTCTGGGTTTGGGGGGCTTGTTTCTGGGGTGGTGTTCCCTGCATCGGCCTCGATTTATAGGGCTGTTGTTGTTGCTGTTGGTGTTGTGGTTGCTGCTGCTGAATGTAAGGTATGGGGTTTCTCTACCCTTTCGGTAGTTCTGGTTTGCTAAATCTGGGTAATGTTCCCGTGTTTTATTTATGACTACACTTACTGGTTTGTCAACATTTAGAAACTCTTGAAACTTTTGTTTTTAGGTGCTCCGGTTAGGTTTTGGTAAATGGTCGTTGCTACTATTAAGTTTCTTTGTTTTGAAGTGAAAGTAATACCACACGCATTTTCTGAGGCTCGGAGGGCTTCTCCTACGAGTTTATGTGTTCGTGTAATAAAATTATTTAAATCTTCATGTTCCTCTTTCTTCCATTTAGCTTGGAAGAATGCTTCTAACGTGGCTAAGGGTTGTGCAAGTGTTATTTCTTTAAAAAAATATAATAAGCTTTGTTTAAAATTGTCCCATGTTGTAGCTTTGCTAATGGATGGGACGTAGGTGACTGTATCATGAGTATTCCCTTCTTTAGGGTCGATAAACTTTTTTGCTTCCCTAATCTTTATATCAACGCGTGGTTCAACAAAGTGATTATCTATGGTCCCCTTAACCCTTTAACGATGGATGATACCTTAAGGTCCACCAGAAATAATAATATAAATTGTACTACAATGCCTCGTTTCTATAAATGTTTTTACATGTTTACATATAGATGTCATTTAGTTGTCGGGAAAGGAACCCAAAATGTGTATCATTTCAGTGATTAGTTACTAAAATATTTAGTTTTGAATAACAATAAAACTTATACGTTCTGGTAACAAGAGTGACTGCATATGCTGCGGGCTCGTTCTTAAAGGGTTAAAAATTAAGACAGCATGGGGAAGGTTTACTAGTCTACCTAAGTTAATGTATGCTGGGGCGGGGGTTTGAGACATATTGGCTTGTACTTGATCTGAAGTTTGTGTGTTTGGGAATATGTTTGAAGGGCGCTGGGTAGGTGGAAAAATGGGTGTAGGAAAATTTTCGATGTCAGAAAGCGCACCGTCTGAATCGCTCATATGTGAAAGTACTATTAATGTGTTCTAATTTGGTCTGCTTGACCGATCTTAATTTATGGAATGATCACTTGAGGGGTTTTCCTAACTACTCTATCTAAAAAATACACATTAAATAAATGCACAATAATTTGCCTAACTAGGAAAAATTTAGAAAGGTTGTAAACAAAATAATAATAAAAAAAATGTAAACAAGATTTCACTCGAATGTACGTGAAGGTACGGAATATTATGATTAGTACATTAAATAAAATTATCCTATACTAACTATAATAGTGGAAATAACTCGGTTTCACTAAAAGAAATGTATTACTGGTGTATGGAATGTTCACTGTGTTTTTGGTTAATTCTGGCTTGATACTAATTATTAACTGTTAATAATACTGACTTTTCAAATGTTTAGAGATAACTTTAAAAAAGAGTTTTGTACTTAACAAGATTCCTACGGCGAAATCCTTGGAGACGTGTCCTGAAGACGTGTCTTGCTGGCCACTTGTTCTTGGATGAAAACTAGGCGTGGAGAACTTGGAGTCGTGACACACAGGTTCAAGGGTGGATGTGACGAACTGGAAGTCGTGACACGCAGGTCAACTGAATGTTGGTTCTAGTTCCAGGGTCTGGAAGACTGGAAGAAACCTGGATGCAGAGATCGCCAGATGTTAACCCCTCCGTCTATGGCCTGGGTTGGTTCGAAGTCGACGGGGGGTCCTGGTTAAGTGGCAGCAACGGATTTGTTACTTGTAGTAGTTTCTTCTATACTACTATCCGGGTTCTTCTATAGTGGCTCGGAGGAGCCTGGGAGGCTTATTAAATTCTTTGAGGGTTACCCGATTCTTCTTGTAACGTATCGGGAGATTTTAATGACTAAGTTCTCTGAAGAGAGCAAGGCTCGAAGGAGAAGATAAAGACTGTTTCTTACTGTAATTTACTGCTAAAATGTACAGGTAGTGCTCAGCCTCGTAGTCTAATTCAGAATGAATATGGAAGAAATTTTGTGGGTTTATATACCCCTTTTCTGCTAACATCATTATTATTAAATGTTGAAAAGGCTGTATTATTTTTGCACAATAGTTAAAAATAAAGTAAACGTTTTTGCTGTGACAGTGTTTAAACAGATAAACAGGATATAGGAAGAGGAAGCCATATTTCTATCTTAAATCGCTTATTTTCAGCTCTGATGTTTTCCTGATCCGCCAAGTTAATTAGAAGTGGAAATTGAACTATGCATCTTTATGCTAAGATATGCATATGAGCAAAAATTAAAGATTTAAGATTTACAATTAAATGCTTAGGCAAGACATTACTTCATCTTTTATAACGAAGAGAGAATGTATACAAAACATGAACATTGCAAACTTCAAATCAGGATTCATTATTAAGCTAAATCTAAAAATGATTAAGACATGTTAAAAAGGACAAGTCACCAATTATTTGGCAAATAGAAAGTTAATCAAAAATTTATTCCAACGAAATAATAATAATAATGTCGGGTCGTACATTGAGTACATTGTAATTTTGGTTTACTATAACTATGATTATAATTGTCAATTAATTCACATTCACTTATTATCGTTAATTACAGTTTCATTAAAGTACATTAATTACATCATATTAAATCATTACAGTTCATTACAATTGACCACAGTTAACTCTAGTTTACAGTGTTTCATATTTATATTAGGATAACTATTATTTTAAGATTTAACACAAAGTACATGGGTATATATATATATATATATATATATATATATATATAATAATTATATATATATATATATATATAACACGCATAACGATATATAACATAATCATACTTTTCGATTAGAAGTAAGCAAGAGAGGAGATTTCGTAATTAGATGCCCACCTTCCGTGTTGGTCAGCGGAATTCGAACACTTGCGTCAGCATGACGAGTATCTTGCGAGGAAATAAATAATTTTAAAAAATTACACAAGATAAAGGTCAAGAAAGGACATGGACGTATGAATTGAACAACATATAACTTGCGTTATGCGAGTTTGGTCCTTATGTAAAAATGAATATTTGAATATAAAGATTATATAGGAATTATTCATTGTTCATTTTTACACACACACACACACACACACACACATATATATATATATATATATATATATATACACACCCAGGACAGCACTTGTTTCAATCGTTTATTGGATAATAAAACACAACTACACCATTCTGTTTATTTACACGAAATATTGGAAATAATTTAACATACTGTACATGAAATATAGAGAAAATAAATATACATTCAAAAATTAATATATAAGCGTCAAAAATAATAATAGTCCAGGAGAAATCTCTATACACATTTACATTAAATAATAATAATGAAATTTTAACATACTGGGCTCCAATAAACCTTAGCCCCCCCGCCCATGGCCTAAACCATTAGAGGTACAGTAAAACTAAACATACCTTACAAAAGAGAATTTAATTCTGCATTTAATGAGAAACAATTAAAACGGTGTTCTCGCCATTGGCTTCCAAGACAGCCTGAATTCGCTTTGGGTAGCTTGCCAAAAGTGATTTGAATAGATCTTGATCGTTACGCAAATTTGCTAAAACAGTTTCAATGTGTTGCGTCATTGTATCCTTCGAAAATCGATTTGCTACAGGTTCTTGAAACAAGAGACATTCAATCTTGTCCTTTATAACTGATTCAATTTGTTCACAGACGTTCAGGTCAGGAGAATTTCCTGGCCATTCTTCATTTCCAAAGAAATCGATCTTATGGTTCCGCAACAACTGTTGAGTGGCTAATGCCTTAAAGCAGGGGGCCTTATCGTGCAGAAGTGTGACCTGATCGACATCCATAACATTGTTTGGGTTTCTTAGAAAAGGAATGACATGCTGGGATGGAATAATATCACGAAAATACTGTCCATCCCAACTCTGACCATTTGGCTTCAGCACCCACATGAGCTTCTTTGCAGTGAACAAAACAAACACACCAACACAGTCTGGACTTTTTAATAATTCGCGATAATGTTCATTGTCATCGATTTCATCTGGTGTTGTGGCCCACACTCGATCATTTTGATAGTTAGGCCAACGTGTTACGTAAACAAAAAATTCATCGGAGACAGCTAAATGCATGAAATCATCCGCATCCCAATCTTCAAGATAATGGGCAAACCACATTCTGTCATTGATGTTAAGTTGAGTTTTTCTTGGCTTTGGAAGTTCATGCCAAGGCTTTAAACCTCGCCTATGACGGTACAGTCGAATGATCTCACCACTAACGATCTTTCCTCTCAACACTTCGATCTCTCTAGAAAGTTTAGCACAGCCGTTTTTCCGCTTACGCGTACCGCTTTCAATGATGTCCTTTGTTTCCTGAGAGAGTGGCAGATTTGGGGGCCCAGATTTGGTTGTATCCATTTCACATTCATCCAAAGTTTTATTCCAATTTCTTTTGACGAAGTCCTCACTTCTTCGCAACTTTTTGGCAACCCATGAACGTGTTATAGTGTTATAAAGGTGGCTCCAGCATCACGAGCTTCCCGAAATGTTATTGCTCGTATGCGATCTATCACACGTTGCCTCTCCGAATCACCAATTAATTGAGAAGCCATTATATTATCACTTTATCAGCTAGAGTAATTTTAATACTGCAATAAATAAAGAATTTTATATATTTTTATAATCACTAAAAATTATTTCGATATAAGTAAACATGTAAGCTGCAAATGGGGGGGCTAAGGTTTTTTGGAACCCCTTATATGAAATACATAGAAAATAAATATACATTCAAAAATTAATATACTAGGGCACTCAATATATTTTGCCCCACCCTTTTTTCTTAGCTAAATAATAGGCCATGGGACTGAAATGTCTTTTGAGCCGTAAGTTTGAACTTTCTGCGCTTCACATAACCGGATTTTTCCAGTTTGAACCTCCCCTCCTTGTATAAAACCGCTTTTAAACACTTTTATAAAACCGATTGTTAACGCAGTTTCGAAAATGACGTCTGAGAGTGATGTGCGTCGTAAACAGAGAGCTGTTATCGAGTTCTTAACCGCAGAGAAGGAAATAGTTGGAAATATTCACAAACGTCTACAAAACGTTTACGGAGATGCTGTTGTTGATCGAAGCTCAGTTGGACGCTGGTCTAAACGTGTGAGATCATCGGAGAGAGGGAGAGCCAACCTCGATGATGGGCCACGTAGCGGTCGCCCGGCGTCGGCTGTGACATCTCACACTGTGCAACGTGCTAACAGCATCATTCGATAAAATCGGCGCGTCACATACAAGGAGCTATCACTGGAGCTACGAATTAGTGAAGGAAGTGTGAATATGATAATTCAGCAACTGGGATACTCAAAAGTGTGTTCACGGTTTGTTCCTCGCGAACTGACTGAAGATCACAAAGCCCAAAGAAAAGAAATTGCTTCTGAGTCGTTGGTTCGATACGAGACAGAAGGGGATGACTTCCTTTCACGAATTGTTACTGAGGATGAGACTTGGGTACATCACTTTGAACCTGAAACAAAATGCCAATCCATGGAGTGGCATCACGCAGACTCCCAACGCAAGAAAAAGTTAAAAATGGCTCCCTCTGCAGGAAAGTTTATGGCCACTATCTTCTGGGACATGAAAGGGGTGATTCTGGTGGACATTATGAAGAAAGGACAAACAACCAACTAAGAAGCATATATTGCTACCCTAGAGAAACTCCACAGACATATAAATCGAGTTCGACCGGAGAGAAAACTGAAAGACGTCCTTTTGCACGATAAAGTAAGGCCACACAACAGTTTGCAAACAAGAGAGGCCATCACAAAAATGCGCTTGACTCTGTTACCCCACCTTCCATACAGCCTGGATCTGGCACCTTCAGACTTCCATTTGCTTGGGCCAGTGAAGGATGCTATTCGTGGAGGAATGTTTCAGAGTGACGATGAGGTTGTTGAGGAGGCTAAGAGGTGGGTCCAGCCGAACCCAGGGGACTTTTACCAGCAAGGAATAAAGACCCTTGTTTCGAGGTGGAGGAAAACCTTAGAAAAAGATGGAGACTATTTGGAAAAATGAAAACTTGTAAAAAAGGTATGTAACTACTTGTGTACAAAATTTCTGAATTTACAAGGAAACTTGGAAAGAAAAAAAAGGTGGGGCAAAATATATTGAGTGACCCTCGTATAAGCATAAAAAATAATAATAGTGCAAGATTTCCTCATACGAAAACAACCCATCCTTATGAAATGTTGTTTATTCTATTCGCAATTATAGTGATCACCAAAATCTGGCGGGCAACTATTCTTTTCGAAACGTTTCCCATATATAGATGTTCGACGCGCCCTTCTGGAACCACACACACACACACACACACACACACACACACACACACACATATATATATATATATATATATATATATATATACATATCGTGTATAAACAGACGCATGTAAAGTTTCTAACCCGATAGCAAAATTTATATACACAATCCTTACAATAACTACCACATAAAATACAGCCTTAGACTACCTCGCAACCCCACTACCTCGCAATCCAGCACAGTACCACCAATAGACCGACAAGGTTTCTAAAAACGACCCAAATAATAGACAAACGGTTCGCAAAAAGAAAACATTATTGAATTAAAACACACACTTCGTATATAAACAGAGGTATGTAAAAAATAATTTTTAAATTCTTGTCACAACGACAACCAAATCTATTCGTATATATTTACACACACACACACACACACACACACACACACACACATATA
The DNA here is from genome assembly GCA_023014485.1 of Bathynomus jamesi. NCBI lineage: Eukaryota > Metazoa > Arthropoda > Malacostraca > Isopoda > Cirolanidae > Bathynomus > Bathynomus jamesi. Next base: position 373,365 of record JAJOZX010001039.1, on the reverse strand, counting down.
TATATATATATATATATATATATATATATGCGCCTCGGTGGTGTAGTGGTTAGCGTCGCTGACTACGAATCCATCGGCCCTGGGTTCGAGACCCGGTGACGGCAGCCGGCGCGCAGCAAAACCCAGCTGTTCATCCTTCCACATAATAAAGTGGTTGGTAGATAAATGGGTACCCTGGGTGGCCTAGTGTTTAAGACGCTGGGCTGCTGGTGGGGCGTGGTTCGGATTCCACGTTAAACTGTAGGTCTAAGGTGGAGTGACAAGCTTGACCTATAAATATATATATATACACTTTGAATAAATTGCCGAAGGATCGTATATACATTATTAAGAATTATTATTATATTTAAAATAAAATAAATTCGTCAACACTGACCGAAATCCAGTCTTGCCACTATTAAGAATTATGGAAAAATCTTAAAAACATATCTACAAGCCTGTTCGTGACGCCAGGATGACGCGCCGAATACCTAAAAATTAACTCGTGATGCAGCTGTGCGCTTTGGGTCCACCGCTGGTCAATTAGTTTTCAAACAATAACCTAAAAATATGTCCAAAGCCTTCTCCTCTCTCTCTCTCTCTCTCTCTCTCTCTCTCTCTCTCATACTAGAGACAGATCTCTTCCACATTCCTGAAAATCTGCTAATTTATACAATGAAGATTTTAAAAAACTTTGAATTTACGTTTAAATTTTTTTTTAAACACATGCTAAATAATGTTCAATTTTTACGTTGATGACAAATCTATTTGTTTATATATATATATATATATATATATATATATATATAATATATATATATATACACAGGGCGTCCCAAAAAAATGTATACACACTTTAAATACTTATAAAGGCAGTGTTTATTAAAATACATTTCATTTTCAAAATGTAATAGAATCTACAGACATTATTTAATTGTTTTGTCAACGCCTGTTTTCAAACTGACGTCCGTTCTGGTCCAGGCACTGCTGATAACGCGAAGCAATGGAATCGCAAACATCACGAAACATTTCGTTTGGTATTTGTGTGCATTCTCGTTCAATGGCTGCTCTCAATTCAGCGACTGTTGCAGGTTTTATAGCGTAGACTTTGTCTTTTAAGTATCCCCATAAAAAAGTCTAGTGGTGTGAGGTCTGGTGAACGCGGAGGGTATTCTACGAAACCCCTTCGTCCAATCCACACCCACATCGTGCCAAGTACCACTCGCAATACTCCACTCTTCGGTCCAGATCATCTTCATTAATAGCATGGACTAATCTTGGAATGTAACTTTTCCATTGACAGCGCTTCAAAATGCGTTGGACAGACTATTCTGAAATTCCTACCTCACGACTCGCTTGCCACACAGATTTTCTTGGACTTTGGTGATACGTTTCCAGTACTCTTTCTTGCTTTGTGGGGCTTGTCGATGTCCGTGGTCTTCCGGAACGCTTCTTGTGGACATTCTGAACAGTTCCATCAGCTTCAAACTTATCTCTAATTCGAGTGATGGTAAGTCGCGTTGGTGGATCTGTTTGAAACTCCCTCCTAAACTGTCTTTGCACTTCAACTGCGTTTTCACACTTCCAGTAGCATTTTAGAATGAATTTCCTTTGTTCAAAGCTTAGTCTGACTGCCATTATTAATTCTAATGGGTTTAACTTGGAAAGAAAGAAACATCAATTGAGCTATCAGCTGTTAAAGTGTGTATACATTTTTTGGGGACGCCCTGTATATATATATATATACACGAGGGTAATTTAATAAGTATCTGCACTTTTTATTTTCACAATTTTATTTTCACATCTGATAGATTATAAACACACCACTTCTCAACATAGTCTCCCTGTTTCTCAATACACTTAGTCCAGCGAGCTACAAGCTTCCTAATGCCATCACAAAAGAATGTTTTTGGCTGTGTGCGTAGCCAGTCCTGCACCGCTTCCTTCAGGTCATCATCACCTTGGAATCGCTGACCTCTCAAAGCGTCTTTTACTGGTCCAAACAGGTAAAAATACGAAGGTGCCAGGTCTGGACTGTAGGCTGGATTGGATTGAAGGCATTGTCTAGTCTCTACAGCGGTATGAGGGCGCGCATTGTCGTGTAACAGAATAACACCTTCCGACAATCTTCCTCTCCGTTTAGTGCGAATTGCTTGCTTTAACTCATTCCGAAGCATGTCAGAATACGATGCACTTGTTACTGTAGTTCCACGTTCTAGATATTGTTCAAGGATAGGACCTCCTGTATTCCAAAACAGTGTTAGCATAACTTTACCTGCTGACGGCTGCGCTTTGAACTTCCTTGCAACGGGAGATGTTGGATGCTTCCATTGCATTTTGTTACACGACAATGCGCGCCCTCATACGCTGCACAGACTAGAAAATGCCTTCAAGAACTTAAATTTGAAGTTCTCGACCATCCGGCCTACAGTCCAGACCTGACACCTTCGGATTTTTACCTGTTTGGACCACTAAAAGACGCTTTCAGAGGTCAGCGATTCCAAGGCGATGATGACCTAAAGGAGGCGGTGCATGATTGGCTACGCACACAGCCAAAACATTCTTTTGTGATGGCATTAGGAAGCTTGTAGATCGCTGGACGAAGTATATTGAGAAACAGGGAGACTATTTTGAGAAGTGATATGTTTATAATCTATCAGATGTGAAAATAAAATTGTGAAAATAAAAAGTGTGGGTACTTATTGAATTACCCTCGTGTGTGTATATATATACACACACACACAAATAGATTTGTCATCAAAATAAAAATTGAACATTATTTAGCATGTGTTTAAAAAGAATTTTAAAGGGAGGGTTTTCCAACGGTCCTGGGTTCGAGACCCGGTGATGGAAAGCGATGCGTAGTATGCCTAGCTAGGATAAAAGTATTTCCGACTCTGTAAATTAAAGTAATTTTCAGCTGTATTTAGAATAACTGCTCCGCAATGTCTCATTTAAAAGTTATTCGTCGTTTACTCTTAAAGGAGCCTCAAATTTCAACTTTTACGTATTAATTATACCATAAATCAGCTGCCTGCAGACTTTCTTCAGAAAAATGTATGAACTACCCAAAAATAATTTAAAATTTTCTGCCTACATCCGTGTCCCTTTCTCCTTAAAGGATCGATGAGGAACTCGTTCGTGTTATAGAAACTTTTCGTGATAGTTTTGAAGAAACTCAAGTCGTGGACAGTGACCTGAAGGGAGAAGTAGAAGTTTTTCACCACACCCGTTCCAGTGGTTGCTGCATCATCGACGAAGTGTGTGTGTGTGTGTGTGTGTGTGTGTTTCGGGGAAGAACAAGCCGTGTATCTTCAACAATTTATTAAATGATAGAACCATGAGGAATGTTTTATAAAATAGTACATAATAGCATTTACTGTATACAATTTTACGTAATATGTCCTTCAGTTTCTCACACATCTAGGAGTGACATTGGTACCAATTTTTTATACATTATATATTTATATCCAGCTTAAACTAGCTATAGAATTAGTATCCATTACATTTTAAATAAGCTACAGCGCATAAGACTCGTCCTTAAACGCAGAGGAATGTCTTATAAAATAGTACATAATAGCATTTACTGTATACAACACTAAGTTACAATTTATACATATATATATATACACGCGTAAAACATCACTCAGTACATCGAGTGCGCACAAACGGAAAACGTTTTTTTATCTGTCTGCATACCATTTTATCATCCGCTCAGTGTCACGCAATTCGAATAATTTAAAAAAAATTGTAAATTCCTTTCCATGGACCATATGTAAGAGAAACGAGAGGCCGTACATACCACATACGTTGCTATAGTAGCCCTGGAATCGGTTGGATTCCAGACAATATGGGGAATGTACAATTGCTCGAGAAATTTTACAATAATAGGGTCATTCCAGGGATGAGCACCCAGTGAGTTAAAATAGTACATTCGATTCTTATTTTTAAAGTAGACAGCTATCCAATGAATCCCTTCTCCACCACTAATATCTGTGTTTAGAATAAGTGCGCCGCAGTCTCTCGTAGCCGGGATCTTCAACGTTTCGTTCTTCGCAAACACACCGATAAATTTGGAGCGTGTGATTCAGTCACTATTCATTACTCTTTGGAGTGTATTCGCGTCCATTTTAAAAATTTGTGACTACTCCTCTAAATCTATCGATTTCTATTAGGGCCTGTGATTCGAGGTATACTAGTACACTAATAGGTGCGTCTAGCGGCTTGGCGAATTCCAATCTGACTGAGATGTTTCCAGTCTGCTGTGGACTTAAGTGTGTGTTTATACTAGCAGATAAGTCTGGGGTAATGTCAAACGGGTAAAGGTTGAATTGCTCGATGAATTCCTTCTGCGTTACGCCAATTCCTAATTCATCGCAAGCACCAGCAATATGTGCAAGATTACTATAAGCTCTCGAGCAAAGCGGGAACACGGCGTCTTTTGAATAATCCGTTTCTAATGTCCCCCCTAAGGCTAATCCATTGACGTATAGGGTTATATTTTTAAGCCCGAAATTTTCGAAATTAAAGGTGTTCTTTTTATATTTCCTATTCGCAGAAACGTGTTCCTGCATTCCAATTAATAACCTTTTAGGCAGAGCTCCAAGGGCGACGTTTTCTATCTGTTTCGATGCCAACCCTGCCGGCACCGTGTATAGTTTGATCTGTACTCTGTTAATTGGGTATTTTACTGTGGTCTGTAGTAAATTTTTTCAATTTCTAATTACTTAGACAAACTTAATTTCACACGACGCACGCGAAGTTGTTTCCATAACATGAATCACCACGGGCTTTGCGCTCTCTTCTTGGTCAGCTCCCAGATTTAAACAGATCTCAGGATTCGTACGAGTGAGCTTTATTCTCATATCGACCCCATTCAAAAGCAGCTTCTCCTGGAATGTGAAGTCAGTATGCAGGCGTCCAAAACTTTCATATATCTTCCTTTTAGGATTTTTAAATTTGTCCTTTATACTGCTTTCGTCTTTAGCTTGATAATAACCCTCGACAGTTAAAAAGGTATCCTTCGCTTCTTTTGAGAAGTTGGACATTTTCCAGATTGGCTCGAGGTGATAGTAACCCGTTCCTGCAGAGATGTTGACCTGATTTAAATACACGTCACACTGACTGAATATGGAGCGTAGAAAGTTTGTTTCTGGAAATACAGCGTATATGTCTTCGCAATCCGTTCCATCTGAATGCGCTATATGCAGTTTAGCGTACATGTTCACACAGCTTGGCTCAAAAAAGTAAGGGCCTGAGCTGGGGATCACGAACTCTATAGGGGCACTCGGAGAACTAATTGTGTTTAACGGGTTAATCGTAATAAAGTCACTGTGCTCAATAGAAACTTGAGTTGGGGGCATGTCAAAGAGAGCCAGTTCCGATTTACAACATTGTGAACTACACAGATGGATGAAACGTGCCATGACAAGCCAGAAATAGTGCCACCTCTCTCGACAAGTAGTAAACAACCTATGATTCATGAGAGCAATGTCCTTAGCTTATATCAGTTAAAAAAATGATCAACCATAGGTTTCAGTCGCTTAGAACACTTCTTTTTTATGTCATTTTACGTTTAGCGTCACGTGTTGGTAACCCTTTCTTCTTCCGGACAGACCTCTTCTTCTTCCCATCACCCTGCATTTTTCCCTTTGCATCTTTGATGAGTTCGTCCCCTGTACGCTTTAAGTGCATTTTTAGAGATTCTTTAGGTCAAGCCCCCGCCATTGTCTTCTACCGTGTTAAGACCTGATTGTAACGCTTTCCTCCCGAGATATCTGGCATCCCTCTTCAATAAAGGGACAGCCGTCGTGCGGAATAAAACTAAGCTTGTGAGTGATCGTTAGGCATCGGACCTATGTCTCTCGGATACGAGTTTAGGACATTCGAGATCAATTAAGATTTTAAATCTTTTACTGGGGGAACCCTGGCCTTAAAAGTTCCCCCTTCCCCCTCCAATGGTAGTGGCTCCTAAATGGAATTGACGAAGCCAAGTGGCTTTCACGTTTGCCCTATGGGAACATTAAAACGCTTGTCAATTTTTAAACAGGTTTTCATCAATCTGGTGACAAATCTTTACGCACATAGGAGACTGCCCACCTCCGGTGCCTCTAGCCAAACCTAAGGCATAGGTTCGCTAATAAGCTGAAAAATGCCGAGGGATGGCTGGAGACTTTTGCGATATCGAAAATGTCGGCCCAAAGGAGCCGTATGAACACGGAATGTAGCCAAAATACGTTACTATATGTACGTAGCCCTAATAAGCTCTAAATCCAATGACGACGAGAGATGAAACGGGACATTGACCTAAACGAGGTGTGCTCTACACTTTCGGCGACGAGGGTAGAATCACAGCAACTGATTGATGGCATTTAGGAGGAGCGATCCTTTTTTTCAATGACAGGTACCCGCACCCTAGATTTTGACACGAGAAAGGGTTTAGAATGGACTCTGTTGGAAGAATTGCATCTAAGCGACTTAACGTCTTAAACCCTCGTTATTGTCGTAGGTGTCTGATGCCATTCAACAGTCTTAGAAACTGTGTTTTCGCGGGCGCACCTTTTTGGTCACTCGTAATCTCTGAAATTGTAGTTTAGTAATCGTGCCGTTTTCGCCGTGGCTTCCGGCGGACTCGGCCGAGCGACGTTAATTCCCTGGCTGCAAACTGTTCGTCGGGGCGGAGTTCGGCCGTCAGGCGGACTTCGCCGTCTCGATTGTCGCCACGAACTGCTCTTGGTAACGGCCTAACTTGATGATTTGGGGTGGTTTGCACAAGTGAATTTTAAGTCCGGAGTCCGCTTCGGGCGTTGGTAGTTTGTAGGCCGGGTGACTCCTGCTCAGCTTTTCAATTCGTGGCTTGGGACCGGGTCGACTTGGCTTCGTGCGTGCCCTCGGGCGCAAACGTTGTAGCGGTCAGACTTATACGAATTGACTGATTGCAGGCAATCCATCCCTGGGAGCCGCCGCGCTCTAAGCCAACTTAAGTCCATCTACGAACTATTAACCAAAAAATAAAGAAATCACCCACAACCCCGCTCTATCCATCTACCTTTCTTTCTGTATTTCAACGCCATCCAACTCTCTCAATGAGTAAACGGGACGCTACCTTCGCGAAAAGTGAGTTTGCGGGGGATTGATTATGCCTACTGTTATTGTCCAGAAACCAGGCAGCCTTTTGATTCCCCAAGGGCGAATGTAAGCGTTAGATACGCCCCGTTCATCGTTAAGAGATAGTCTGGAGGATTGGGTGCTATGAAACGTTCCAGTTTCCTCCAGGCGACCGAACGTAGTTAGTCGTAGCTTGAGTCGGTCGGATTGATGGTTTGACGGGAATCAGTTGGGAGGCGTAGTAACATACACCGCCGTACGAATGCAGAATTCCTGCCGCTGTTGTCCAAGCCTTAAGCAACTTCAGTTTCCGGCGGGAGCATGGTTCATGACGATTCATGAGGCTTTGTACGCATTTTCTGGTTCACCGAAATTCCATCAGGAAGGCGAGAGACGCTAATGGAAATGGCCCAGACTCTTCGTCGGTCGGGCGGTTGGAGACGGCGGCAGTGTTCCTTTAGCGCTGCTGACGATCCTTCTCTCCTGACCTATCGTTTTGCTCTTGGTAATGGCCTCTATCTTAATATCATTTAGCAAACTCTCTCCATTATCCCTTGCTGGGGAAGCCAAAAAACCAGCAAAGAGGGGAGAGAGTGTCCGGAGGAGTTAGCAGGTTGTCGAAAGGCCTCCACAGTCCCTCCGGGCGCCCCTTTCTGTCTAGTCCTTTCTCTCTAATTTTTCCTCCTCCTTGGGCTATGTAGGTGGCATTCGGTGCGATCGGCCGAGAGTCATTGAAGCGTAGTTTCGAGTTGAGTGGAGTATCCCACCCATTTACTAACACCTCAATCTCTTGCGTTGTTACGTAGCGATCATGGTATACGCGAAGGCGTTCCAGAACCAGGTCCTCTATGAGGTCCTTTACTATGGCACTTCGTGGAACCATGATTCGCGGCGTTAGCAGGCAGGATCGATTTAAAAACACTCTCCAACTCTCTTGCGTTGTTTTACGTAGCGATCTTGGTATACGCGATGACGGTCCAGAACGAGGTTCTTCAAGAGATCCTTTAGTATGCCCCATCGTGGAAGCATGAATCGCGGCGTTAGCAGGCACGATCGAGTGAAAAACACCGTATCTACCACTCTCTTGCACTGTTTTACGTAGCGGTCTTGGTATACGCGATGGTGGTCCAGAACGAGGTTCTTCAAGTGATCCTTTAGTATGCCCCATCGTGGAAGCATGAATCGCGGCGTTAGCAGGCAGGATCGAGCGAAAAACACCGTCCTCAGACTCTCTTGCGTTGTTTTACGTATCGATCTTGGTGGTCGCGAAGGGTTCCAGAACGAGGTTCTTCAAGAGATCCTTTAGTATGCCTCTTCGTGGGACCATGAATCGCGGCGTTAGCAGGCAGGATCGAGAGAAAAAGGCCTATTTTTATAGTTGTGTTACCTTGCGGTTTTGGTGTAAGCGCTAGCGGTCCAGAACGAGGTTCTTCAAGAGATCCTTTAGTATGCCCCTTCGTTGAACCATCACTTGCAGTGGGAGCAGCAACGAAAGAAACAAACAACCGTCTATCTCAGTTTCTTGAGTTGTGTTAAGTAGTAAGTAAACAGAGAGAGGCACCCTCTATCTCAATCTGGTGTAAATCAGAGAGAGTCAGTCAGTCCGGAGTGCAGATTCTCCGGGCGCCCTAAGTTTTTAGGGAATGTTATATGGCCGTTCTATTCACGTCTCTCTATGTAAACTAATAAGTAGCGCTAATAGCCTCAGCCCCAAGCCAAGTTACGAAAGATGATACGGTAGTGACACGTATAAGATGTTGGTGTTGCTGTACGCGATAGGTCTAGAACGGAGTTGACCGTAAGTGCCGTCCGCCACCGGTGCGACTCGTATTTATTCATCGAGTCGTGTCGGTTGGTAGAGGATGGTTACTCGAGGCTACTCGCTGAGCTCCCTTAGTAAGACCTGCGAGGCATCATTAAACGCAGACATGAGAGAGAGAGACTAAGATCATTCGTAGCGAAACCAACAAGGTTCGACAGAGAGAATGATGCAAAATCACAAACATAAGTGGCTCACGTCCGGCCACGAGATTAAATGCTATGGCATTAAGAGAAGGTTTTTTACCAAATTACGAGAAGGAGGTGGATGCACCTTTTCGTAATAATATGTTGGCATCTTTTTTCAATCTAACTACGTAAGATTTAATTTTAAGATGGACAATTCTGAACTTGCCCCTTATGGGTCCTTGCGTGACTTTTTCGGAGTAAGTCAGAGATTGGGCTACAAAAACGGCTATATGCTTGTGAGAATCAATAGGTACGTAACATATTGACAAGGGGTGAGAATGTGAGTTTTAGTCCTTACATTCTCACGAAATTCCTTATTGAATTAATTCGGGTAGAAATGTGAGATGGCTTGATGTCTATTGAAAAACTCACAGTTTACCCATTGGGTGTTGTAGACCATGACTGGGAATGTGAGCGATACGCAGCAGGCGTGCCTGGGTATCCCCAACAAACTGATGCTCCATGATGTTGCTGTAAATATAGCACATGTCTGTGGGTGGATAGCTATCGCCCAATTTCTCCAATTTCAGCTGATATATTAGGCTGGACAAGTCATGTTGTGCTTCGTGAAAGGTATCTCTTTGGACGGCTGCTCATATCGGCCCTCGGTTATAATTTTGAACAGTCCTTTGTCTTTTATATTTCTGTTAGCCTGTGATTTTAGGGTCAGAGTATGTGCAGGGGTTTCTTTGTTTACGATTTCTTATACTAAATCATCCATAAGATTTGAGCTTTTTAAACTACCGTTTAAGTCTCTCACAACATCCTCAGCCGCATCATAACGCCCCGGGCCTAGTGTTGCTATTGTAGTGTATTACAGTGCCTCCCCACTCCGGGCGGCACGCATGGTTTCATCCCGAGTTACCCCGTCATTTTCACACTCATCACGGTCTCTAAGAACGTAAAAACGGGTTCTTTATAATCAGTACTTAAAAAGTTGGTATCCAGCAGAATTTCGCATATTCCAACCTTATACGAATCACGACCCAATTCAATGGGACCGTGGAGTTCTGTTACAAAGTTGGCCATAGTGTTGCCAGGATGTACAGGCAGAGAAGAAGAGGACAGGAGTGTGACATAGAAGTGGTTAGGCGCCATGTTGCATACTATTTAAGCTTCAGTATTGCTTCAGCTTTTATAGAGGTGCTGAAGCTATTTACTGACTCATACATCTACAACAGCAGACCAGTGTATACATAAAACTTGACCGCAACACGGGGGAAGTCCCTATCATGGCCAATGGTCGTGTTTTTTGGGTGGACGGTCTAAGCGAAGACCGTGTCACTGGTGAGAAGAGAGCGTACTCCTTTAACGGTTGTTGGTGGCATGGATTCCCACGTCCTGAGTGTGGTATCGTGGGAGATATCCATGGTAGATCTCCTGCCGACAGTCTTGCATGGACCTGCGCCCGCGATCAGCTTATAGGTACCTAGTTCACTCACAAGATCTTGTGGGGCACGAATATGATGCACGAATGGAGGCAGATGGGGAGTACCGTGAAGAAATAAACAGTCAAACGCTAATGGTGTTGGATCCTCTCAAATGCGGTGATAGCTTGTTCGGAGGGCGTACAAACCCATTGAAGCTATACTTTCTACCTGCAGAGGGCGTGAAACTCCATTACTATGACTTCTGTTCTTTATACCCCTACGTGATGAAGAACAATCCGTACCCCGTAGGAGAACCTGAAAAGCTGGTGGGTCCAGCTCTGCCCACCATCGAAGAGTTCTCAGCAAATTTGAACGAGAACTATTTCGGTCTTTCTTACGTAGACGTGCTCCCCACTCGCGACTTATGGATGCCGATCTTACCCGTCGTTATAGACCACAAGCTCATGTTTCCCCTGTCCGTGAAGTGCGCAGAGGAGAACAATGGGGCCTGTAATCACACAACCAACCAGCGGAAGATCAGAGGTGTATATACAAGCCCTGAGTTGTCCCTAGCCGTTCGCCACGGCTACAGAATATTGAATATAATGAAGTGTGGAGGTTTCAGAAGCTACCCATAAAGTAGAAGCATCAGGGTATCCGCGAGGAGTTGAGACCGAAGATGAAAAATCGGCGTATATTCAGTGCTACCGTGACCGTGAAGGGATACAACTTGACCGGGCCCAAATTACTAAGAACCCGGGTAAGCGCTTTAGTGCAAAGTTATGCCTAAATAGTCTTTGGGGAAGATTTGCACAGAATACAGGCAAGGGGAACGCTCATCTAGCCCAAAGTTATAACGAGGTGTGGGATTATGGCAATGCTCCCGATAGAGAGGTCATGGAGATCGTGAATGTGGGTAATACGTACATAATAAAGTACAACACTACCGAACTGGCCACAGGTACCTCAAGTGTTACAAACATACCTGTAGCCAGCTTCACAGCCGCATACGCTCGCATCAAACTTTGGGGACTATTGCATTCTCTTCGGCGGAGACACAGATGGTGTGATATTTACAGAGAGGGAGGGTGAATGCATGCCGCCTATTGGGGAATTCCTCGGAGAGTTGACTGATGAGATTAAGGATGAGTATGGTGATAGTGCGTACGCTGATTCTTTTGTATCAACAGGTCCAAAAACGTATGGGGTACGGGTGAGGGTGGGGGAGGAGATGAAATACATCGTGAAGGCGAAGGGCATCACGTTAAACCAGGCGAACCGACGGATCGTTAACTTTGACTCGTTGAAGGAGCTAATGCGCTTAGAAGATGAGGACGACCAACCGCCCCAACTGACTGTTGGGACCCACAATTTTCGGGGACAGAAACTGGGAGGCGTGAAGGAACTTAGGGGCACGAAAGTGTGTCGTAACACGTATAGGAAACGTTACCAGGTGCCTGGCACTTGCGACACCGTACTCTTTGGGTACCATAGCCCTTGATTGTTATATATATATGTGTGTGTGTGTGTGTGTGTGTGTGTATTTACTTGTTAACGATGCTTATGTATTTATTACGCGTATTTGAATATCTCTCTATATATATATATATATACACACACACACACCATGAATTATTTACTTGATGATATGTTTATTAAATAAATCATGCTTCAATTAGCGTTTCATTTTCTCCCTCGTGTGTGTGTGTGTGTGTGTGTTCGCTTGTATGTGCACGAAAAATTCTAAGCTCAGCCCACTGTATGATCAATCAAAGGGTCACGTGACTCCTGCTACTACCTGGGCATATCTCTACCCCTGCGTGCTCAGTTGACTGCTGCAAGCCCTGGATCTCAGACGTGTATTTTGAAGAATTCTTGCGTAGACGTTAAAGTGATGGCTACCTTTCATATTGCATGCTCGACATTTATGAAGTGGTATTCGATAAAGTCTACAGATGTGGTGGATACTGAACGAATCCCTATTCCCCTTCCTTTGAGGTTTTTAAGGCTACAGTGAACCGTGCGAAGCGTGAGAAACAAGAGGTTCAAATATTATACGGCTATTCTGGCGAGAGCATTGCCGGATTTCGTAGCACAAACGATGTAATGGACTAGGTCATAGGGCTAAACTGTGTAAAGGTATACATATACCGTGAAGTGAAAGAAACAACACGTGCAGAAGAGAAGCAACGAGTTTGGGTAGTGAGTCTTGTTGACGAATGGTATGACAAGCGGTATTATGTCATGTTACATCATACCGAGTACGCATACCCTGCGGCTGAAAATATAAATCTTGTTATCATAGACAATCTGAAATATTTTTATCATTACAGTCATATCTTTCATGACGAGGTTCGCAGTGAGGTTGTGGCTAAAGGTCTGTGCGAGTTTTTAATAGAATTTAGAGACGAGTATCACTTGCTAAGCAAAAAGGACAAATATGGGCACATGTTTCTCTCAAATAGTGCGCCGGAGTGTTAATAAAATGTGCGTAGTTCGAGAAAATATCCCTGAACGAAAATGTCTGGTGCGCATTCTGGGGAATGGGAGAGATAAAACATTAAAGCCGATATTACTTCATGTATCGCAGATGGAAAAATTCTCTAAACGATTGCCCGGTATAATGGGATACAAGTATTCACATGACTCTTTCATGCTGGAACAAACCCGTACACGGTTCACTAACGCGCATGGCATAACACGTCCCGTGTGGCTCGTTCTCCCACACCTCCCTCCGTGCCGAACCGCGCACCGGCTGCTCATAGTAACCTCAGAGCTTGAGCCGACTGGACGTGCACTCCTCGCAGTAGAATAGGATGGAGCTTCCGTTGAGCAGCATTCTCAATTCCGTATACGATGTATCCGTGACGAAGTCATTGCGGGTATTCAGGCGTAAAACCGGCACCGTTAACTATGTTCTTGAAACTACTTGTAGACAAACAAACTCTGGTAAACGGAATGTTATTTATTTAAGTGTTGAGAAGATGAAGAGAATCTTCGTGATAGCTGAAAAGTGGGGCGAAGATCGTTATAAAATACCTGCAGGCGTAGGCACAAGAAGAGAACAGATTAGTGATGCACCCTCATATGCCATTATTTTTACGTTATGTATAGATCGCGACCAGCCATGCATTGATATACGGCTGATGTGGAAGAATGTGTCTGAGAGTAACATCCTTGTCCCCACGCGAAACCGTTTCATCCTCGACAGAATGCTTGAAATTGTCGATTTCCGCAAGCTAAAGCCTATATTAGACGCACGTGTTACCGATATGCTTTATTTTGATACGGTTCTTGAATACGCATTCACCGCTCTGTTCGACGGGTTTACCGAGTGTAGGAGTGAACATGGCGAGAATAGCTTGGAACTGGATACGTATTTAAAAGGTATAGACCCTTCGAAATATCATGAACTTTGGTACAAAGGAATTGAGCGGTACAGGACTGAGCTCCCCTACACTGTTCACCCCTGAAGAGCTATTTCTTTATATAACGAGCAGCTGTCGCCACGACTTAGAAGATTATTTCAACTGTCGATATGCGTTGTGAAGAAGAGCACGGTTGAAAAGCTCGGCTTGGAAAGAATAAACCCTCGATTGGAAAGGAGTGTTTATAAACTTGAATTTAATAATGACGCTGTGGCGAACGATGCCCTCTTTGTGCGTGCTTTTGATTGTATTCTGTCCGTGTTTAAAGAGAGTGATAACTTGCCAACCAATTGTAAAGTGGGCACAAAAATAGTATTGAACGAAATGAAGGCCCTTTACATATAGTATAGGCATCCGCATACCTTGAGTGGTGAAATAATGTTAAACCGTATTTATTGCATAGTACAAAGCAATAATAATGTATCTGTAGACTCGATCACGTGCGAGTTTAGTATTTTAGTTAAGCGCAGTAGAACATAAAGAGCGTGTATTTTGACGTATATTATTATGAAGTTTATATATAAATGTGTATTTTTCTTGCAAAGATGTTAATTCAGCTAAGAATATATTTAATAGGTATTATTATTATTTAATTATTATTATTTAATATAAATGTGTATATAGATTTCTCCTGTACTATTATTATTTTTGATGCTTATATATTAATTTTTGAATGTATATTTATTTTCTATATATTTCATGGATGTTAAATTATTTCCAATATTTCGTCTAAATAAACAAAATGGTGTAGTTGTGTTTTATTATCCAATAAACGATTGAAACAAGTGCTTTCCTGGGTGTGTATATATAACCTTAACCTTAACCTTTACGTGAGTTCGAACGACGGTTCAGGATCGACCTACGATATTAATGAATAACTGGGATGATGGGGATAAATAAACGACGTATGTATGCTCCAATAAATATATAAATAAATATATATACAGTGTAGATATATATAATATATATATTATATATATATATATATATATATATATTATATATAACATATATATATATATATATATATATATATATATATATATATATATACATACACACACACTTATACAGGGTGAGTCAAAAGTCTCCATACATAGGCAAAATGGTCATGATAAATAAATGATTATTTATTTTTTATTTTTTTGCAGGTTGTGCTGAGATGCCATTGTCCCAAGAAGAGCGTATAGAAATCATTCTTCTGGCAGGATCAGGAAGCTGTCGCAAGGTTGCCGAGGATTTTAACAGGAGACGCCCCCGGCACGCACATCACACACGACACCGTTGCCAAACTCATTGAGAAGTTTAAGAAGACTGGAAGTGTTGCAGACCAACCGAAAAGTGGCCGTCCATGAACAGCCACCGATGAAGGCACAGCGACCATGATGCTGGCAGCGTTCGCAAAGAGTCCCCAAAAAAGCACTCGACGGATGTCTGCAGAATGCGGTGTCAGCCAGAGGAGTATCGTCCGCATTATGAAAGAGCACAGATGGCATCCATACAAAATGCAAATGTTGTAGTATCTTAGCGAAGACGATCCGGACAGGCGGCTGGAATTCTATGAATGGGCAAGAACAAAAGTAGATGAAGACACGGAGTTCTCGGCTGGCATCCTGTTTTCAGATGAAGCCAACTTTTATGTTCATGGAGAGGTTAATCGTCAAAACGTACGTTATTAGAGTGATGACAACCCGCACTGGATGAGTCCCTCAAAGACGCAAGGCGCTGGAAAAATGATGGTGTGGTGCGGGATATGGGGCAACACAATTGCTGGCCCTTTTTTCATTGACACCAATCTGAATGCCGAAATGTATCTAAACATGCTGCAAGACACAGTCATGCCGTCCCTGCTGAACGAGGACGGGGGATTTCCAGCGTACTTTCAGCAAGACGGGGCGCCACCCCATTACGATATCTGCGTGCGCCAGTGGCTGGATCAGCAGTTTCCGGGTCACTGGATTGGCCGCCGTGGTCCCGTGGAGTGGCCTCCGAGGTCCCCCATACCTCACCCACCTTGATTTTTACTTGTGGGGGCACTTGAAGGCCATGGTGTACCAGGTGAAAATACAAAACACGGACCACCTAAAGGAACGCATTCGTGATGCGGGTGCACGCATAACACCAGACGTGTTAAAGCGCGTTTGCCATGACTGGAAGGAACGCATCCGTATGTGCATTCAGTGTAATGGTGCCCACATAGAGCATATTTGTGACTTACAAGTGATTGCATAATAAAGTGACCATTTTGCCTATGTATGAAGACTTTTGACTCACCCTGTATATATATATATATATATATATATATATATATATATGTATATATGTGTGTGTGTATATATATATATATATATATACATATATATATATATTATACATATATATATATATATATATATATATATATATATATATATTATCAAACTCAGAATGGTTCCCTGAGAAAATTATATGTTAAACACAGACCGTGCATGGAACAAGGAACTCTTCTGGGAAAATTAAATCCACTATAGTCCGAATAAGTAATGGTAAATGACATACATATATATATATATATATATATATATATATAGTTAAAGCGCGTTTGCCATGACTGGGAGGAACGCATCCGTATGTGCATTCAATGTAATGGTGCCCACATAGAGCATATTTTGTGACTTACAAGTGATTGCATAATAAAGTGACCATTTTGCCTATGTATGAAGACTTTTGACTCACCCTATGTATATATATATATATATATATATATATATTAGTGGTGGACCAAATATTCGCATCCGCATCATTTTTAACATCCGCATCCGCACTTCTGACTGCGGATGTTATATGGATATTACCTCTAATAAATTATGCAATTTACAATTAAATTAGCTTATAAAGTAGCTTATAAGGCCCAGTCATGCACATTTCATGTAAAGTATTAATTATTAATGAACAAACAAATATATAAACCTCAAATATAAATACCATTAAATCAACAAACACTGCCTGTGCCGCTGTGCGTACTCCACTGATTTTTTTTCACAGCAACACAGTAACTTTTCAGAATGAAATTGTTCGTATAGATCAAGCAGTCTATCGTGTTTCGAACAAGATTATTGTAAATAAACACAAAACATACAAAAGATGCAAAAGAGTTGGATCCACGTCCCGCATCCTGGTAACACAGAAAATTGAATGAAATTTGTTTCATTGAATTTTCTGTGGCTGAAACTCTTGAGAAAGTTTTTTTTATCATAATGAAAACATTAATATTAATTTTAATTTTTATGCATTGCCTGCCATAATAGTAATATCACGAAATTTGAAAAATTATGTCATATATTCATAATTCTATTATATTGATAGATTAATTAAATATCTGCATCCGCGGATATTGAAATTAAAAATCCGCATCCGCAGATGTTGAAAAACTGACATCCGGTCCACTGGCTGCTTAAGCCAGTTGGCTGATTAAGACTTCTAAGCCAAGTGCTGAGGTCAAGAGCTTTATTATGCGATGCGACACGCCAGCAAGCACATCTTCTCTTCTCTTTCCTCTCTCTTTTAGGTTAGGTTTGGGTGGGATTTCCCCTAATTTGTGGTAGCTTGGGGGATTCTTCCCTGCCCCCTTTTTTGGCACCTTGCAACAAGGGGGAAGGGGGTTGGCACTGGCACTCAATTGTTCAACATTGCAACTGCATATGCACTCTCCCATTTTTCGCACATATTACTAATGGATATATGATAAAATAAATAGGTGTGCATCGTGGCAAGTGCTTAGAATGTATGGTGTCATTTGGAAGTTATTAAAAGCAGTGATAAATTTTTATGAGTATTGGTTCTTGTGTAAGAGTTAAGGGTGAGTTGAGTAACTGGTTTATTTTTTATAACAGAGAATGAAAGGGTTGTTCGATGCCACCATCATGAATGAAGAAAATGCGAAAATTTTAAAAGAATTTGAATATTTTGGGTATTTGGCTGACGAAAGAGGTTCAATTACATTGGAAATGGAAGGGAAAGTGAAGCAAGACAATGAAGTCATGAATGTGATAAAACCTTTCACAGGAAGGAAGTGACTGAATGTAGATAGCAAGAGTTCTACATGAAGGTGTATTGGTGTCATAACTGATATATGGGTGAGGACGCTTTTTCGACAAGCTATTCACTGTCCAAAATTTAAAAATTATATTACATCTGCTTGTTGATAGACACTTTGATACAAATTATACAATTTTTATTTTTAGTGCGTTCAGAGGGGGAATCGCAAGAAGGAAACGGAGGAGAACCGACAGATGGTGAATATGTGCTAACGAATACTCTTTATGAATCACTCGAATCTAGAATGCAACAACAAAGTAAGTATTTTTTTTTTTAGACTTAAAAAAAAAATATTTGGGATCAGAAAACAAAGTTATAAGAAGATAAAGGTGTATATGTCATTTATAGATTTGGAGAATGGATATATGATAAAATAAATAGAATGTATGGTGTCATTTGGAAGTTATTAAAAGCAGTGATAAATTTTTATGTGAGTATTAGTTCTTGTGTAAGAGTTAAGGGTGAGTTGAGTGACTGGTTCATTTTTTATGTCAGAGAATGAAAGGGTTGTTCGATGCCACCATCATGAATGAAGGAAATGCGAAAATTTTAAAAGAATTTGAATATTTTGGGTATTTGGCTGACGAAAGAGGTTCAATTACATTGGAAATGGAAGGGAAAGTGAAGCAAGACAATGAAGTCATGAACGTGATGAAACCTTTCACAGGAAGGAAGTGACTGAATGTAGATAGCAAGAGTTCTACATGAAGGTGTATTGGTGTCATCACTGATATATGGGTGAGGTCAATTTTTTGGCCTACTATTCACTGTCAAAAGTTAAAAATTTATATTACATCTGCCCGTCGTTTGAGACAGTTTGATACAAAGTATACAATTTCTATTTTTAGTGCGTTCAGTGGGGGAATCGCAAGAAGGAAATGAAAGAGAACTGACGGATGGTGAATATGTGCTGACGAATACTCTCTATGAACCATTCGAATCCAGAATGGAACAAGAAGGTAAGTATTATTTTTTGTTTGTTTTAGACCTTCTAAAAAAATGTTTTGACTCAGAAAGGAAAGTCAAGCCAATATGTTTTCAAACTTTTCTGATGCTGAGCTATGATTCGCGCCTACATAACACAACGAACTAGGCCTCAATTCTTCACATAAAAGAGGATGAACGAGCCAAATCGTTAGAACTTAACTTAACTTTACTAACAAGACCTATTTTAAAATGACCTAACTTGTTAGGTTCGATTATTTTATTTTGCTTACCGAAAAAATACCATTTAACAGACTCTCATATTATTTAAAATAAATTATTTGCAAATTTTAGATATTTTCAGCTCAGTTTGGAATAGTGCTGCTTTCTAAGAATAAATTACTACTACTACTAATAATAATAATAATAATAATAATAATAATAATAATGCCAGCGAATGGAAGACATTAAATGAAAGGAACTTCAACAAGTAGTATGCAAACTGAAGAAAGGAAAGTCAACAGGAATTGATGAGGTGTGCAGTGAGATCATTGAATGTGGAGGTAGAATGGCGCTTCAGTAGCTGTGGAAGATATGCCAAAAATCGTGGAAAAGTTTATGTATTTCGGGTGATTGAACAAAAGTTAGAATTGTACAATGTTGAAAGAAAAAAGGATTACAGATCATAGGGTGGAGTATGGAGAGGGCGGCTTTAGGGATGTCAGAGGTGTTGCTCAAGTGTCAGAAATAAGAAACTAAGAAGATAAAGGTGTATATGCCATTTATGAATGTAGAGAATGGTTATATGATAAAATGATAAAAATGAATGGATGTGCATTGTGGCAAGCGCTTTGAATGTATGGTGTCATTGGTAAAGTATTAAATGCAATAATAAATTTGTATGTGTGTAGTAGTGCTTGTGTAAGAGTTAAGGGTGAGTTGAGTGACTAGTTCACTTTTTATATCAGAGAATGAAAGGATTGTTCGATGTCACCATCATGAATGAGGAAAATGGAGAAATTGTAAAAGAATTTGAATATTTTGGGCGTTTGACTGACAAATGAGGTGGAATTACATTGAAAATGGAAGGCAGAGTGAGGTAAAAAAAGGAAGTCATGAACGTGATAAAAGCTTTGGCAGGAACGAAATGATTGAGTATCGATATCAAGAATTCTACATGAAGGTGTATGGGTGTCATCACTGATATATGGGTGAGGACGATTTTTTGGCATGCTATTCACTGGCAAAAGGGAAAGTAGTTGATACGAATAACTTCTTTAGGAAGTATTATTAGTGAAAAACGGACTGATCGTATGAGGAATGAGGAAGTTCTTGAAAGGCGTGGAGTGAAAAAGTCACTGGAGATGAGAAGAGAGGATACTTTGGTATAGTCATGTGAAGGGAATGAATGTCAATAGAATTGTGAACTTTGTATTACAGTATAACAGTGCGGGCGTAGATGTGAGAAGTAGAAGACCGCGTAAAACATGGAAGGATGAAATTAGAAAATGTGTGGATAAACCTGGAGTTGATGTAGATAGACGCTGCACAAAAGTTAATCATTACCTTACATTACATTTGGAAAATATGAAGTCATTTTGGCCTATCCAGGTTATTCAAGCCATGAATAATAACACAGCTCACAAAAAAATTTTTTTGTTTCGTTGCCAAGGAAATTCGTACGAATTTAGGGTATTTTGGGGTTGCTGAATTCCAAAATGAAAGTAGTTTTTCCGATTTGGCTCTAGTTCTTGAGATAATGAATACCTCAATTAATAGGAAACGTAACCATAACGCGTGCATATGGGAAACTACCGGAACATTCTAGATGGTGAGACACGCGAATATTCTTAGTGTTTACTCCGCGATCATTCTAGAATATTCCCCCTCCGTATATAAGTCATCGGCCACCCAACCAGTAAGTAGGCTCCGCCTGAACATTAAATTTTTTGCATTTTTACATGTTTCAATGGGGTACCAATTATCTCATAAATTAGAGCCAATCTAGCAAAACCGATGTCATATTCGGAATCAGCACCACAAAGTTACCCCAAAATCACTCTAATATGATTGGCAATAAAATGAGTGTTGACCAGTGTAATCTAAAACTATATTTTATAATAAAATTTTGCAAAATGTAAATTTTAAGTCTGTTAATTTACACTCAACTATTTAAACACCTACTGAAGTCGCCTACATAACCTCAGCTAAAATATACGCACATTATTTACACAATTTATAAAATTTTTCATTCAGGAAAGTCCAATTTTCTCATAAAACTAACTAAGGAGCTTATATTTACCACATCATATGGGAAGTCATTCCAAAAATGTACCTGTCAGATTGTAATAAGCAAAAGTTACTTACATCTAAATTGTCCAAATTTGAAAACATTTTGAACATCTGTATCGTATCTCCCCTCAAACAACGTCTCTCGAAACTAAACATGCCTAATTCCTTTAATCTTTCACTGTATTCCAATCTTCTTAAGCTAGGGATAAGTTTGGTTGCCCTGCGTTGCACACCTCCAAACATATCTAGCTTGAATGCAATATTCTAATTGAGGCCTAACATAATCTACAGACGAAATATTGTCAAGACCAGCAGCTTTATTTAGTTTCATTATATCAATTACTTACCTAACATCATCCTTCTTTGTATGAATCTTATCAAGAATGCAAGAGTTTGGAGAATCTAAAGAATTAAAATGAAAGTTATTCAAAATTTCTTCAGCAAAAGTAGAACTAAAATAATCCTTAAAAATACTAACAATATCCTAATCATTTTCATTTATCATATTACAGTATCATGTTCTGTTGGGCCAATTCTATCCTGTTTTTTATTATTGTATTTATAAAAGTCAAAGAATTTCTTTGAATCCTTATTACTATTTCTAGCTAGATTTATTTCGCTGTACTTTTTGCTCTTCCTAATCGAACCGTTTAACTTATTTCTTAACTGCCTGTAATTATCTAAATCCACAAAGCTTTTAAGCTTCCTGAAGTAAGAAGGGTGTAAATGGAAACGTTGATCTTATTGAATGCCTACTAGATATTTCGCGCAGGAAAAGGAAAGTAGGAGTAGCGACGTTTCGCTCCAATCATTGGAGCATTCTCAAGCTTTATTGAGAAGTTTGAGAATGCTCCAGTGATCGGGAAACGTCGCTACTCCTGCTTTCCTTTTCTTGTGTGCAATACTCAACACTGAACCAAAACCATGGATTTCGCCATATACTAGAGAGGTACCCCATTATTTTCATGAAAGGCAACACTGTATCTCTGATGCTACTGATGTTGGGGTAGGACCTAATTTCCGATGGTGAGCCACATGCATCCTTATGTATGGAAATAATTTGGGTATCTTCCGTCTCAAGTTCAAACATCGTGTCTGCTCCATAGAGAGTAGGAAAGGTTATTTTATGTATGTATGTAATAATAATTTTAAGTTTCATTTTATTATTGTGATAAAAAAACATTTTAAAAGCTTTTCTTTTTCTGTTGTACAATAACTGTGTCTAATTCTGTCTTGATTTCAGGAAATGTTGAGGCACCAAGAAGGATAGATGAAACATAATGAATTGGCAAATGTTCTTTGCGTACCCTTTGAAATAAGAGAAGGCTCAATCAGCCTTTAAAACATTAGCTTGTCGTTCTTGAATAAGGGTTATCCAACTTCAGGAAAATGGCTTCTATTCCTAATCTGCATTGCATAATGACAATATATAAGTCTTTTCGAGTAATAAAATAGGCATCTTATCCTGCAACTGTGTAACAAGTAAAAACAATACCAATAAAGTTTAGATTTTGTTTCGCTATTGACAGTTGTGTCAGTCGAATGCTTCCTAATTCATTTTAAACCATTTTCTTAAAATATGGCAACAGTTCCTATGGTTTTGTTTATATTTAGAAAGTACAGGAGCCAACTTAGTAGGCTTTTGTAATGGGCTACTGTGACGCGTAGAAAGTTTCGAAACAATATATATAATGTAAACATTTACTTAAAAATGTTCTTGAAGTGTGAGGTTTCTATTCTTTCTAGATAATCATAGAGGTACTTCCCTCGCCCCCCCTCCCCCCAACCACCATCCACTTCCTCGCACAGTCTGAGATTTTACCCGTTCAGGAGATGTTAGGTGGTTTCGTCTCTGACCACTTCCTCGTGCAGTCACTTTCGTGAAGGATATATACTGTTCTATAGCCGAACTGTATTTGTTTTCTCTTGCTTTTACTTTTTATTTAAATTTGTAGTCCATTTTTAATTTATTCTTAAACAATATTTATTTACTGTGTTTTCATTTGGTCTTAAACCTTTTAAATCAGCGGCCAATTTTACAATGTTTGGGTAAAATTTTACAATTTCGCTAAAATTTAAGACTGACGATAATTAATTTTTAAGAGTTCAAGATGATGACCTGAACCAGTGGCGGATTTAAGGTGCGCGGGGCCCTAGGCCGGTTGGAGTGCGGGGCCCCAAACTACGCAAAGCTAGCTTAATTAACTGAAATGAAGATTTACACCCCCATCCCCCAGTGGTGACCTTACGGGGCCCTCAAATCAATGGGCGAGCGAAGCGTTAAAATAAATTTACTTTTTAAACAATATTCAATTTATTGAAAATTAATTAGCCAAATGACCATTTCATAGTTGAACATTACACATTTTTTTTTTGAAGCTTAACAATAAAAAATAACTATAATAATACACCATTAACAAAAAATAACTATAATAATACACCATTAACTAAAGAGAATACCACTTGACTGACATGCAAATGATGCAATGAGTGGGTTTTGTTTATTGCAGGCAATTTGTACGGTACACTTAACTATTTCTCAGTCAAAAAGATTTTTTTTCTAGCCTTCTTACTTGCAAACTGTTTGATGACATCAGTAAAATCAAGCACCCTTAATTTCTCATGCTCAATGCTCAACAGGGTGAGTGAAGACAAACGGTCCTGCCCCATGGTGTTTCTTAGATAATTCTTGACTAGTTTCATCTTGGAGAATGATCGCTCCCCAGTGCAGTTTGTGACAAACATGCAGAGATAGAGTCGTAATACAATTTCAACATTAGCAAATGTTTCTACCATGTCATGTCCTGTGAATTATCTCATACATTTCTAGTTCAGGACTTTTTGCAGCCTTTGAACCACCTGATGAAGGAGCACTTTCAGGTGAATCTCTTGGAATGGATTTCATAAGGTGTGCAAACTGCAAAAGCTCCGACTCCAATCCAGCCTCCAAGTCCTTAGGATATGAAGACACAGCTTTTCAGCAGATGCTTTAAGCTCAGTGTTCGTTTTGTTTGAGATTTCTGATAAAAACCCAAATTTCTCTCGAAGGTCGCTGTAAGCAGCAATGCGTTGTTGTAGGGCAGCACAGAGCTTGTCAATGATGGGCAAGAATGCAGTCACTCTAAACTTGTCTCTCCCTGTCAGCATAACATCCTCCGCGGAGTCTAGTTCATCGTGGTGACGCTTGCGCTTCCTAATACGCTGCGTGTCGGCGTAGTATGCATCATTACTCGTCACATCACAGGGATCACACTTAGCCATAGCTTTTGCTTCAAAGTCATCGAACTGGGATCTCAGGTCTTTAGCAAATTGTAAAAGAGACTCTAGCAGTGTGACAGCTGTGTTGAGGGAGAGCCCAGATTTTTGCAGCTGGATACTGCTACTCTGAAACCTTTCCAATACTGTATCCCAAACTTCAAGAAGAATCACTGTTTCAAGTTTTTTCAAACCTTGAGAAGACCACTTGCTTCAGCTCTTGTTTCAGCTGGCTGATTCTGATCTGAGAATAACTCTTCCAGAACAATGATGTTTTCTTTGTGTGCTCTACTGAGAGCAGCTACAGCATCTGCTCGTGCTGACCAACGAGTGTCTGAAAGTATTTTATCAACTTTCAACTTCTTATCTTTATTAGTCTCTAGTACCTCACGGTGTCTCCTCCAACGATAAGTAGATGCAACAAGAAAGGAGTACATATTTTGTACCAGAGCAAACAATGACACTGCAGCAGGACAGCTTTCTGCAGCACACTTAGCCACCAAGTTTAAGGAATGAGCCATACATGGTATGTACTCAGCTTCACTACACTCATTCTTGATTATCTGTTGGGTCCCCAGATATTTACCAGACATGTTGCTGGCATTGTCATAGGACTGTCCTCGGCAGTCGATAACTGGAATGTTCTTCTCTTTAAGAAAAATCAAGAACAGTTGTAGCAATATCTCTGCCAGTGTGGCTTAGCATGGGAATAAACTGCAAAAACCTTTCAACTGGACCTGTAGTAGGCAGTACATAGCGGATTGTAAAAGTAAGTTGATCCATGTGTGAAATATCAGGTGTGGAGTCAACAGAAATTGAGAAGTACTTTGCTGTTTTTACTTCATCTGTTATTGAGGACAATAACCTTTTCTGCCATTATTCCAATGACTTCCTCAGAAATGACATGGGACAAGTAGGAAGTATGACCACTACCTTTGTTTGCGTGTTTCTTGATATGTGCTGCCAAGAACTGTCGTATGTGCTCAGCAGCTCTAGAATCCCAAGATAGTTTCCATTGTGTACTGATCCAATTACTTCATCTTTACCTCGAATGGCTAGCCCGCGTTCGCAAAGTAGCTTTAAAACATCTACACACCTCCTCAATACTGCTTGCCAGTACTCGCATTCACTTTCATATTGCTGTACTAGATTAGAGTCAATACGGGCACCCGCAGTCTTTCGATATATCATTTCGACCATACTTTTCCTGTGCTGATCTGACCTACTGTGAGATTCTATGACATACCTAGCGTTCTTCCAACCATTGAAGCCAGTTTGTGAATGAGCTTTCCACCTTTGACATAAGCTTGCAAGCAAAACAATACACTTTACCAGTTGTTTTAGAGTAACAGAGCCATTTAAGATTAATTTCTTGGCCAGATAATGAATGAGTTCGAGTGAATAATGTCTTTGTACAATGACGAGTTCTGTTTAGCTCTTTCACAGCTGACTCTTTGAAGTCACCATCACAGTGTCGACATTCTGCGCTTCCCTTTTTCAACCAATAGTCACACACATTTTCAGTAATTATTTTAGGCCATAATCCAAGATCCGTTTCAAATCCTTGTTCAGTACCGGTATTCATAACTTTCACTTCCTCTTGTGTCTCCTCACTGTCACTGTGTTCAGGTTCAATTGCGCTAACTACACTAGGTTCAGTACTAGTTGTGGCTTCTCCAGTTGTTTCAGGCGTAATTGGTGTCTCTACTGATTCAGATTCAGTTTGAGTTTGTGATTTTGCAGATTCAGATACTGTTGGATATGTCAACCATTGAGTTATTTTTGGTAGTTTTTTTACTCTGGTTTACGTCTGCCTTTTCTTGTCGTTTAACAGAGCCAGCTTTATACTTCCCCTTGATCACGATCACGACTTGTTGATTTCTCCATTGTGCCTCAGTGCAGCCTCACTGCCTTATCCTGAAACATAAAAACATAAAAAACAACTATTTACACTTGACCCTCGGTTTAGTATTAATTAATACAGTTTAATTAATTAATTAAATACAGACACTAAACAGTTGTTCGGGTGAAAAAGTCGCTTTATGGGAAAAGTCGCCAGCCCCCACCAGTGGCGACTTTTTCCTTAAATATGTATAAAATGTATTTATTATGAAATCTAAGCTAAACTGACCTAACCTAGCCTAAGTACGTTTCATATAAAAAAAATTAATTACATTAATTTAACATTTTTCAACTTATTTATGTTATTATAAAGCTGACTAAAACTCCCCCATCCCCATTTATTGACTGGCGACTTTTTCGAGATACGACTTTTACCATTACTTACCACTAAACACACTCACATGTGCACTCCACAGCGGCCTGAATAGAACTAAACTCCCGCCAGCAAAGAGAGTGATACCATAATTATCACTAATCATTAATCAATTGTATTATTTATAGTGGAATCCAACATTATAATTATATGTGAGGGCGCGGGCCCTCACAGGCGCGGGGCCGTAGGCATGGCCTACTCGGCCCCCCCCTAAATCCGCCACTGACCTGAACCTACTCTAATTTAATTTTTAAAATAAATCTGGGACACCAGTGTCCCGGTGGGAGTGAAAGGGTTAATACTGAATAAGGCGTAAATTGTGGGGTTTTGAACTTAAACAATTCATTGCCGTGAATTTGATATTTAGCACTTATTTGATTTACCATTTCTTGATTTTTTTCTTTGTTATGTGTAATAATTTTTTAATTTGATGACCTCGTCCTTATTCCAGCCTAGTGTAAACAGAAGAGTGTGTAAAGACTTCGAGTTAAAGTACACACGATATTTTCTACGATTCTATTTCTTGTCATCTGTTTATTCTGTTTTTAATTTTGATCGTCCTTTTATCATTATCATTATTATTTTTATTATTTTCATTATCATTATCATTATTTTTACTATTATCATTGTCATTTTTTACATTTCCAATTCTTATTGTTTCCAGTTCTATGTTTTTAATTTTTATCTTTTTATCATTATCCTCGTTGGGCAGTTTTATCATCTCGCAAATTTTACTTATCTCTTTTCTTTCTTTTATGTCTTCATTCCGTGTTATATTTTTATTTGTTCCTCTCTCATCCATCCAGTTTTGCATTGGGACATTTCAGTACTCTTTCTTCTCCATCATTCCTCCATTTTCCGTAGCACTCGTATTCGCATTCTCCATTTCTTTAAATACACTCCTTCCCCGATTTACGAACACTCGCTGTACGAATTTTTGAAGTAACGAACAAAAAATGTTGTCCGAAGGCTTGATTTACGAACGAAAAATTCGAAGTTACGAACAAAATTGTTCGTTAAATTTGGAAATTTTTTGTAGCATCAGCAGATGTCTGAAGGTGACTGCAATATTTTTGGTAGTAGTAAATATTACTAAAAAATAAAATTAAACCATATAAAATGTTTTAAATGTATTTAAGACCTTCATTACTGAACCGTATTCACTACAGTAAAGACAAAATATTTTGTCTTTACTCTTGTGAATGGTCTCTGTCATTAATGGTTGGAAGCAACATTAATCATTACACTACAATAATGCTGTACACTCGTTATTCTACAGTATACTTAATTCTAAGGAGAAAATGCACAGAATTGTTATTCATCACTATCACCATTTTCAGTCATACTTCCGTGACCTTCACTACCACCATACCCCGCATCCCATTTTCTCTGTAACATGCCATTTTACCTAACTGCATTTATTATTCATATTTCATATATATTTATTATTGTAGAGATCTAAAAACATTGTTTACAGCAAACACTGTGGGCAAAAACATGTTTTTGTAGCATTTTAAGACCTTTTGGGGAAGTGATTTTTGTTCGTAGGAACTTATCTCAACTTTTATAGTGGGAGTCACTGGGAAAATAGGGTTCGATTTACAAATTTTCGATTTACGAACAGGTTTTCAGGAACGTAACTCGTTCGTAAATCGGGGGAGGACTGTACCGTAAAAGAATTTACAGTCTGGGCACGTGCGTCACACAGAAATTTAATCCCCGTGATTTATTTGGCGTCGACACAAGGGATATTTTTCTGTCATCCCAATTCATACAGATAAAGTCATGCAGTTTTTGGCAGAACTCACACCTGATTGCTACATTTTCAGTTCTTTACAGATTACACAAATTGCAAACTAGGTGAGAATTTGAACCCATGGTCATGCTATTTATTATCGTCGTCGCGGGTTTTATGATATTTGCATTTTATGACCTTTTTCCTTGTTTCAAACTTTTCTCGAGTGCCAACCATGTTACGATTTAAATATATACTTTAAACTGGTGATAATTTGTATAAACTATATTGCACTTTCTTAAATTCAATGAATTTCACTTTATAATTTATGTGCATGGATTCATTGATACTTCATACACTTTCGGGTGTGAACAGAATAAACCGCCGAGAAGTTGTTCCTTCTCATTTGGATATTAATACAGAGAGAGAAACAAAGCGTCATTCCCACGAGGTACAAACAACAAATATATAAAATATATAAAAACAATATATAAAATATATAAACAATATATAAAAGAATATATTTTATGATATATTTTTGACAGCCATCGTCTGTATCAGGAGCAAATCCAAGCTTTTAGGTTTCCGTTTCCAACTTATCAGTAATGTAACATTTCATTCTTCGTGCTAAAATTAGTAACATTTTTTACATTGTAAGGGAAGGTGTGTGTGTCTTTGTGTTTTAAAAAGTTTAAAATATGGAGTTTCAAACATTTTGATATAATTCGAATAATGCCCGGTTTAGGTCGAATAATGTCTGGGTTAGGTCGACTGATGCCCGAGTTAGGTTAGGTTAGGTTAGGTTGTTCTTTTTCCACCTCACAACATTCATAAATAAATTATTTCCAACTCAATGGTGTAACTTTTATGTATGTGCAATAAAAATTTGAAGGACGCTTCTAGACTAAGAATTTATCAAATGGTATACTGAAATTCAGTGATATAAATATAGCTAATACGTTAAACGAGTTCTTTATTACAATCCAATCTTCACGGAAGAAGACTTAAGTGAAGTGCCAAGTCCCCGTTTGACGTATGACAGTGCCCATTCCTAGAGACCATAATTTTTAGGAGATGAGGTACAACAACTAATTGATAAGATGAATAAGTACAAATCGCCGGGTCGTGACTTACTTTTTCCGAAGGTATTAAAAGAGGTTAGCCACAATATTATTGATGATTTCGTAACTATTCGTATATTCAAACAATCATTCAATTAGGGAAAGTTCCAACCGACTGGAAATTAGCAAATGTAACACCAGTTTTTAAAACGGGCCATAGGCAAAATCCTTGTAATTACCACCCGATCAATTAACCTCAGTTGTCGGCAAGCTGCTGGAATCCATTCTTACAGAACGCATTGTGTATCACCTGGAATCAAACATTTTAATTTCTGATTCTCAACCATGGATTCAGGCGACATAGATCTTATCTAATAAGCCCGTTAGAATTTTTCCATAATATGTATACAAGGCCGGGTCGAAAATGGGAAATTTTTTAATTTCCTAAAAAGTATACTATGTGAGAAGTTTCATTTTATCTCTTAACAAAATATTAAAATATCAAGCATGTGCTACCCCTGCTACCCTTAGCACACACCCACCTTTTTTACCCTCATATTTGCATATATTTAAATGGGAAAAAAATGTTATTTCTTAAAAAGTACACTATATGAGAAGGTTTTTTTTATCACTTTAACAAAATATTAAAAAATTCAAGCATATGCCCCTCCTCCCTTTTTTACCTTCATATTTGCATATGTTTAATGTTGTTATACTGTATGTTACATGATAAGTTGTTTGTTTAATGCTTGATATTTTTGTTTCAGATAAACAAATAATTTGCATTTGCTTAATTATAATTTGAATTATCATAAATTATAAATTACATACAATTTGATTTTACTTCTGAATATAAACTATGACTACTAGAAGCAAGTCCTCAAATGCAGCCTTTGGCTATCCTACGGAATTCCCAGCAGCCATGACTCCTTCAAAAGCAGATGTTGTGAGACACTACCTTTTCGTGCGCCGTCGTGAAGACGCTAAATCAAAAGGATCAGCAACTGCTAATGATTGTTACAGGGTTGTTGTAAAAGATATTGAAGACATTTGGATGAAATTTTCTTTCCTACGATTAACACCAAAGGTATCGATCTTAAAGTCAGTCGAATAATAGAAGAAGCCTCAAAAATTGAACAAGGTGCCGTTACATCGAAGAAATGAAAGTTTTGCCTTAAAAGTAGCTCAGTATGATGAAATGTTTGATATATCTTCTTGTGAATGCTATGATAAGGGAAATGATAGGAAATCTTGCAGGTATAAGGATGAAACTCCCAATGGCAGAATGGGAGTCTTTTGTGGGTCAAAAACAAAGAAAAAATCAGTTAGGACCAATTGATCGCATAGCTAGTTCAGCAAAAAAGAGATCTTTAGCAAGAGTCCAAGAAGCACAAAACCGTCAACTAAAAGCACAAGAAGAAATGACTGAAGCCACCAATGTTTTACCATCGGAATTTATAGAAAATACTAAAGAAGACATGGATGTAGGTTCAGAGAGTCAGGATGTAGATTATGAGGCCGATTTAGAAATGACTGAAGATATTCAGAACTGGCACTCCTATAAAAACCTATTATTAACAGCAGCTGCAATAGTCAATGCAGTTTTAAAAGAGATGGGGATCCTTAACCACACCAACATGCTTGACAGAAAAAAATTAGAAAGAGAAAGAAATCGCATGGGTGAAACAAATACTTTTAGGTCTAAATCAAAAATCTGAAGATGGAGTGCCTTGGATTTGATGGAAGGAAAGATAACACATTAACTAAAAGTGGAAAGATAGAACATTATGTTATTGTGAGAGAACCTGGAAGCATCTATGTAGACCATGTCACACGAAGTAATGGAACTGCTCGCTGCATAGCAGAAGAGTTGATAACTATTATTACAGACTCGAACAGCACAGATACTATCAAAGCTTTACTGTGTGATGGTACAGTACTCCTGTAAATACAGGAAAAATTGGTGGAGCCATAAAACTGGTTGAAATTCATTTTGACAGACCAGTGCAGTGGTTGGTGTGCCTCTTGCATATGAATAAGCTGCCTTTTATTCACAACAACATGTCCAAATACTTTTGTGGGTTCATTTGGGAATAAACTGAAAACAGATTTAACAAAATTGGAGGTAGTCAAATATTCTCGCCTGAAAGGAAACATTAAAGAAATTCCAATAAATGTTGTGAAGGAGCTAAGCAGTGATTAAAGATATCTCAATGATATGTGTCTGGCAGTGCAAACTGGAGACACTTCTCAAGATCTGTCCACTCGATCCCCAGGTACCCTTCACCATCCTCGCTGGCTAACACTAGCCAACAGGGTCCTTCGATTATATATCAACGCCAAATCCCGATAAAAACCTTCAAGATATAGTCAAGATTATTATGCAGTTCTATGCTCCAGGGTGGTTTTCGATAAAATCTCATCCTAATGCAACTGATGGTGCATATAATTTTTGGCATTTAATATGCTTGCTTCAAAATTTAGATGAACAACATAGATCAGTCATAGAACCAGTATTAAAGAATAATGCCTACTTTGCCCACCCAGAAAGTATACTCATATCAATGGTAACTGACAAGAGACTAGAAATTAGGAGCAAGCTATTCAGAAAATCATCCCTTCAAGAGCAGGATTTTCAGGTACCAGAAACTTTGAGTTGCCTCGAACCCTCAATTTCCAATCTACTGACTACACCGAGATGATCAATTGGCAAAAAGAGATCATTACTCTTCCACCGCTGCTAAACAATTTTAGCGACGATGAGCTACTACAGGCTCGATGTAAGCCACTGGAGATAGTTTCTTTTCCATGCCACAGTCAAAGTGTGGACAGGGCAGTGAATCTAGTAACAAAAGCATGTCAGGAAAGAATAGGATATGATAACCGTCAAAAGTTTATCTTAAACTCATTATAATCAAGGTGAAAACTGCCCAAGTTTGAATGGAAGGCCCAATGGAATGAGTAAGAAACATATGAAATAAAATTTCCTAATGATATTGAAAATTTCTTCCCTTTTGATGTGATAAGAAACAATGAAAAAGTGAATTGAATTTTAGCACATTTATTATGTCTATAATTTTTTCTTCTGAATATATTGTTGTACTTAATTAATTTTTCCTAATACAGTACATTATTAAATAAAATATTATACGTTAATAAAGATTTATGTCATCAAAAAACCTGAATGTCGAGCAAGTCTCGTATAAATGGAATATTCTTCAATACAGGTCAAAAAGTGAAAAATTGTGCCAGGGGCAAGAGGCTTTAAACAGTGAAAACAATTTATGAGGGGGTTCCTGTGTTCAATTCAAACCTCTCACAATATGTACCTTTTCCATCTAAAATTTCGACCCAGCCTAATGTATACTTTATACGACTCAACTAGAGCAATAACTATAGTGTATCTCGACTTTCGAAAACCTTTTGACAAAGTACCTCACGCGAGATTGATAACTACTGTAAAGTTAGAGGATTAGGAATTACTGGGCTCGTTTCCAATTAAAATGAAGGTTGGTTAAGAGATAGAAAGCATAGAGTAGTAATAAATGGAGTGGCTTCGGAGTTGGCCTCCGTCACCAGTGGGGTTCCACAGGGTTCCGTTCTGGGTCTCTTACTTTTTATTATCTATATTAGCGACATAGACGTTAGGCTCCCAAGTACAATTTCCAGACGATACCAAATTAGGAAATAGTGTAGATAATGAGGAGGGCGTAAGAACGCTTCAAAATTATCTTGATAGGTTGAGCGAATGGTCTGCTACTTAGCAGATGTCATTCATCATGGACAAATGTAAAATAATGCACATAGGTTACAAGAACTCAAAAACCGATTACTCTCTGTTGGGGAGGAACTTTACTGAGATTGATCTGGACTAACCGTCAAAGCACTGTACAGAAGTCGAAAAGCGGGCCTTAAAATTACCGGGTTAAGTTAAAAGAATTTCAAATTTAGAAACAAGGAGACTGTAATGTCTCGTTTAAAAATAGGTTGGACAAAGTTCTGAATACACTTAGGTTTAACACTGTCTCCACATACAGTGGCGGATCTAGGAAAGTGTCTTGACGGGGGAGGGCAGAAGTAGAAGGGGGGCGCCATAATGAAAATAAAATGTGTGGCAAAGCTGCGTGACGATTTTTTTGACAACTTTATTTGGCAACTACAGTGTATTATCGTGGAACTACAAAGTATATTACTATAATTTGTAAATTATATTACTTGGACAATGAACTAGACAGTAACTGAACATTATATCACATCAATATTTCCAAGTTGAGTGGCATAATCACTGCAGTCTTACAATACAAATGGTAGCTTCCTTTTGCCAACCGTGGTATATCTGTCAATGACTACTCTATGGGAAGAACACGTTTTATCTTGTACAGTATTTAAAATATTAAACTTGGCTTCTTACTTTGAATGTGAGCAATTCTTAAACGTCTATTCCACTTGATTGTGTTTAGGCTAGAGCTAGGTTGTCATCAGCAAACCTGGCATTCGTGAACGAAACTGTCAGCCAAAGATCGTGACGTACAAAGGCGAGCCGCACATCAAGAGTACTGCGATACACATATCGGGTCACCAATTTATAGTGGCCTAGAAAGTAGGCTTACTATAACACTGCCCTGCGCTGTATGAGTTGTTTAGAAAATTATAGTATTTTAGTGAAGCCCATGGTATGTGAGTTAAGATACAATGCATAATTTGTATGTGGCATGTCAGGAGTGATAGGAATGTGACGTAGGTTATTCTACCCAAACGCTTCTCCCATATGACTAAAAGGGCACCTATATTTCCAAGTATGGTTGGTTTGATCTGAGTTTCATATGCGTAAGCTTCTGATTTTATTTCAAAATTGAACTAATATACAGTTGCCTTCATTATTCGTAGAACACTCTTGAGAACAGATAGCGACACCTGGCATATATTTGTTGTATGTACAACAAACGGTTATAACATTTTATGAATGAATCTGAGGTTTAGCGGTGATTGGTCGACTCATTGCCAAATGACTTTAGAACAGTGGTGCACAAACTTTTTTGATGTGAGGGCCAAGCGAAGAAAATAACTAAATGTATTAGCCTACTTACTCTCCATCTAAGTCATAAATTGGGTCACTTTTATATTCTAACTTTTTCATTGAATTGAAAAGACCCGTGGGGCCACTGAAAAGACCCGTGGGGGTCACATTTGGCCCGCGAGCCAGGGTTTGTGCATCACTGCTTTAGAACATAATTATTTCCATTCATCACTCTGGTTTACATATTACTAAGGAAACATAAATGAATAATTAAATATAAATTCAAGAAGGGAATATATATTAACAATGAAGTGAATAAAAAATGTTCTTGTAAAAACTAAAAAAAAACCTTCGGACGTGATGACAGTGTTCATGAACTGAAGTTTCAATGTATAAAAACAGAGCCGTTGGTAGGCATTATTGCGCCCTGAGCAAATTCCAAATTGATTTATTGATTTAGTTATTTATTTATTTATTTACATTAAATATTAAACATAGATTCAGATATTATTTTGTGTTATAACAAAGAGAGCAAAAACCTGACAATTATAAATACATATATAGGCGGTTTATGAATGAAAAAAACAATGTTTTGATGCATATTAAATTTTAATAACATTATAACATTACCAGATTAATGGGTATCTGTAGGTTTCATGCGTCACTGCTTAGAATATCTTCTAATTGGCAAATGGACGACAGCTGAATGGATACTACTGGTATGGCATTGTTATATCCGGAGTTAATGCTATTTTTAGATCAGCAACACTAATATAGTAATAAACAGTCACTGAGAGAAATATTATTTAGAAACGAAGAATGTTTTGTATTGAGGCCGCATTATAAATGCATATAATTGTTTTGTATTAATAAGTTCCGTTTTACCACTATGCGGTCTCTCACCTCACAGGAGAGAATTACAGATAATAAAACTATTACAGTGATTCATATCATAAATATAGAGCCATTAAAACGATGATATTTGACAATTTTGCAAAGGTGTTACACATTCATAATTACCATTGTATTTGAGATATTTTATACATGACCATTAGGGCGGCTCGTTTTTACACTTTTTTCGATATTTGATTGGAGGTAGTGCGGAAAAGTTGCGATTTGGAGAGAAAATAAAGTGTGTACAATTTTTTTGATCTACGTCAATACCTTCCGGTGGCGGCGAGTCCTTAAAAATCGAAAAATAGGCCTAACGGGTAGATTGGAAAATGGTTTTAAAGACTTACAAAATAAACAATAAAAATTTCAGCACAATCTGTTAATAACTTCCGGTGGCGTCTTAGCCGTTAAAATATCCAAAATATTGATTTAAAGCAAGTTTTAACAAGATGTTATACAAATGTTAATTCCGGTATATTTCTGTGCAAACAACCCTGAGAACACTATTATAGGCTTGAATAAATTAATAGCAGTCATTGAACAATGAACATTATATAAAAATTATATAAAATTATATAAAAATTTTATGTTTCTAGGCCTATTTTTCGATTTTTAAGGACTCGCCGCCACCGGAAGGTATTGACGTAGATCAAAAATTTTTACACACTTTATTTTCTCTCCAAATCGCAACTTTTCCGCACTACCCCCAATCAAATATCGAAAAAAGTGTAAAAACGAGCCGCCCTGATTACCATAAATGTCCCCATTTCTGACTCTCCCCTGCCGATACCGGGAACACAGACCCGGGCAGCGGGGCTGGATCTGCTACCGCCCATTCGAGATGTTCTGGACCTCTGTCTGATTCACTTTTCATAAACTTCTGCAACATTCGTGGCCTTTTCTCAAATTTTCAATCTGTTAAAAACCACCTCTCTTCCTCTAAACCTCATCTTTTTTTCTTCACTGAAATTCAGGGGTCTTGGACGACTGACAGCAACCCCTTTTCTGTACCCTCTCACTTTCTCTTTACTCAATTTCACTCCAAAGGTGGATGTTGCGTATATGTACGCAATGACTTAACTTGTTCTCGTATTCCCGAACTCGAATCTTCTGAATTCTATACCCTCTGGCTACGGCTTACATTCCAGTCTCAAACTAAATACATCTGCGCTGTTAACCTTTCTCCTAATTCTACTGACTATCCAAAATTCTTTGACTACCTCACTTCCAAAGTGGAATACATTCTTTCCCGCTCTCCCTTTGCTGAAATCTCCATTTTAGGAGATTTCAATGTTCACCACCACCTTTAGCTTTCCTCTCATTTCACTGACATCCCTGGTGAACTAGCTTACAACTTTTCTATCCTAAATGACCTTGAGCAAATTGTACAGTACCCTACTCGCATCCCCGATCGCCTTAGAGATAGGCCAACATTATGGATTTATTTCTTACCTCTCGTCCTTCTTCTTACTCTGTCAAACTTTTCTCTCCGTTCGGCTCCTCCGATCACACTCTTATATCTGTTTCCTGTCCTATCACTCCAATTCGGCCTTTGGATCCTCCCAAGAGGAGGCGCCTTTGGCACTTCGGCGCCGCTGATTGGGTGGCCTTTAGGCAGTACTTCAGTGATTTCCCATGGAGTGAGTATTGCTTCCGTGGCCGGAGCCCTTCTGAATGTGCAGAGCGCATCACAGAGGTGATTCTCTCGGGCATGGAGGCGTACATTCCATATTGTATTCCAAGTAACGGATTATAATGGGTGCAAAGGGGGCATTTTCCCCTGGCCCCAGATGCTGACCGGCCCCAAGATACTGACCGGCCACAAGAAACTATGTAAACGCTATAATCTACCGTTGAAATAATTGGTCGACCGTGAGGAAGAAGAAAAAATTCTAGATTCCGCTTCTACAAAACCTAGTTTAGTATCCCATTTATGTGAACAAAGTATACATTTTCTGTAATCACATCTTTGTTTTTGTTTCGTTTTCTGTTGATCGATCCCAGTCAGCTGATCACATCACTCATGTATAATGTATCAGGTAAAGAATTGTGTTTTCCTAGTGTTTTTCTATTGACACCGGCCCGAAAATATTCATTGCCCCCGGCCCTAACAATGCTTAATCCGGCCCTGTCTATTCCTACTACTAATGCAAAAAAACCTTGGTTTAACTTTACTTGTTCTAATGCTATCCGCAACAGAGAGGAGGCTTTCAGAAGGTACCGTCGCCATCCAACTTCTGACTCTCACTCAGCTTATATTTCTGCCCGGAATCGTGCAAAATCTGTTCTTCGACTCGCCAAAAATTCCTTCATCCGACAAAAATGTGAAATCTATCCAATTCTAATTCTTCTCACTCTTTCTAGCATCTAGTTAAGAACCTCTTCAACAACTTTACTCCCTCTTCTTTCCCTCCTCTTTTCCATTCCGACGACACAGTTTCCGTCTCTTCTCCTGACAAGGCTGAACTCTTCGCTCAAAGTTTCGTTTACAATTTAACCCTGGACGATTCCGGTGCTGTTCCTCTATCTCCTCCCCCCCTCTGACTTTTTTATGTCAGAAATTAGAATCTCTTCTAAAGATGTTTTTTCTGCCCTATCTGGGAAGGCGTATGGTCCTGATGGTGTTCCTCCTGTTGTTCTTAAGAACAGTGCTTCTGTGCTGACACCCTGCCTAGGCAAACTCTTTTGTCTTTGTCTCTCATCTAGTACTTTTCCTTCCTCTGGAACTTCGCTTTCATTCAACCTGTCCCAAAGAAAGGTGACTGCTCTCAACCCTCCAACTATCGTCCAATTGCTTTGATTTCTTGCCTTTCTAAAGTTTTTGCATCTATCCTTAATAGGAAGATTCCTAAACACACCTCTTCTCAATCTTCTTTCAGATCGTTAGTATAGATTCTGGAAGGAACGCTCTACTGGTGATCTTCTTGTATATCTCTCTGACTCTTGGTCATCATCCTTTCGGTATTTCGGTGAAACTTATGCTATTGCGCTTGACATATCGAACACTTTTGATAGAGTCTGGCACAAATCTTTAATTTTCAAACTGCCTTCCTTCGGTTTCTATCCTTCTATCTGTGCCTTCATTTCTAATTTCCTTTCTAGCCGATCTATAGCTGCAGTTGTAGATAGCCACTGTTCTTCTCCCAAAGCTATTAACAGTGGTGTTCCTCATGGTTCTGTCCTGTCACCCACTCTTTTCCTTTTATTTATTAATGATTTTTTTAATTCGCATTTCCTGTCCTATTCACTCCTATGCCGATGATTCCACTCTTCACTTCTCCACCCGCTTCCCAAAGCGTCCCTCACAGCAGTCGCTTCATGATTCGCGTGGGACGGCGATGGGGCACCTGACCTCTGATCTTTCTGCTATATCTGACTGGAGCAGAGAAAATCTTATGGCTTTCAATGCCTCAAAAACTCAGTTCCTCCATCTGTTTACTCGTCAAAATCTTCCACATGACTATGTCCTTACCTTCTGTTTAGAAATCGGAGGGAAAATGAAAACGAAAACCTTAACATTAATTTACTATTATAAGTTAACACGGTAGTTAAACTATTTCAGGTGGAGTTCCGTCTTCCAATGAGACTGGAGTTGTTGGCCTTGGATCCTGAACGAGATCTCGTTTTACTAAACGTAAAGTGACGCTCGATTTCCCGCTTAGTGACCTCCAACCTCACTTCCCCGTCAAGTCCAAACCATTCATAAGACTCTGTCGGATAATTGTATCGTTTAGTTTCCTTTTAAAGATATCGAGAGTTGTAATATAAATATTAATTTGACGTGATTTCGTCTTAATTGGCGATCACTTAAGTTTTAAATTAATACTGGTGTCGATTATACTTGAACGATCAAAATTTTCACTCACTGATGACAAATGCAAATTTTAGCAGAATTTTAAATATAAACTTGACACAATAGCCGTAGTTATAACAATATTTACAGAGATCCTACAAATTGACGCGCCTTTTCAATCGTGAAAGGGAATCATTCTCGCAGGAGCTCCTCCGTTAGCCTTGATCTTAGTCGACTCTTTGGGCGGCAAGGAAGCTTTTCAAAGCTTCATAATATGGTTGATCGCCTTGGTCTTAAGTTTAGATTGCAGAAAGATGGATGGTAGCCGGTGGGCGATGAGAAATCTTTCTGGCCTCTTCTTGCCGTTTCTGAGAATGAGTCAAAAAACTATCTGCCCTCCCTCGCGGGGAATCTTAATTTTTATGGGCGGCATGTTCGTTCGTTTGTTCAATTGGTTCCAATATTGTAATGCAAATAATACTAAGCGTGACCAATAGTTTTCAGTGACAATTCAACTCGTTTGTTACGAATTGAATTGTTTGAGAAAATATTAATTAAAACCATGTGGAAAGGCACTGAACAAAGAACACATACCATACAAATAAATTAAATACATAGAAGAGGGTTGAACCCTTTTGAAATGGGTTTTAATTCCCTTATTTGGCGATCACAAACTTTTAAAATGAGCAATCCAATTATAAATATAGAGTTGAAATTCAAACTCGTACAGGGTTAATGGATTAATTTCTTGAGAGAAATAGGTTTTCTTAACTCTCACGTGAGAATTATGTACACCTTCAATAACACATCTCAGTCCTTCCTCTTCTTTTAACATTGTTGGCGTTTCTTTTTTTCGTGATCTTTCCTGGAAAGGTCACACGTACACTCTTTCTAAAACAGCTTCTAAGAGGTTAAGCGTGCTGTACTGCCTCCGCGGTTTCTTCACCCCCACTCAGTTTCTGTCTCTGTACAGGGGTCTTCTTCGCTCCTGTATG
Source organism: Bathynomus jamesi (assembly GCA_023014485.1). Taxonomy (NCBI): domain Eukaryota; kingdom Metazoa; phylum Arthropoda; class Malacostraca; order Isopoda; family Cirolanidae; genus Bathynomus; species Bathynomus jamesi. The sequence continues at coordinate 333,156 of JAJOZX010001039.1, read as the reverse complement.
GAGTATGCTTCTCATGTGTGGGGTGGTTCAACCCATACAGCCATACTTAACCGGGTGGAATCAAAGGCTTTTCGTCTCATCAATTCCCCGGCTCTTACTGACTGTCTTCAATTTCTCTCTCTTCGCCGCAATGTTGCTTCACTCTCTCTTTACTATCGCTATCATAACGGACATTGCTCTTCTGAACTCTAACTCCAGACCTCCTCCTTTAAGGAGAGCACGCAGTACCAGACTTTCTACACTTTCTCATTCCTTTTCTGTCCAATTATTTATCTAATGCAAGGGTTAATCGGTATTTTCAGTCTTTCATCTACTCAACCGGTCAACTCTGGAACACTTTCCTCCTGTCTCTGATCTCCCATCTTTCAAACGCAGAGTGTCTAGGCATCTCGAAAACCCCGAACCTTGATTTTGACTCTTTTGCTTCTATGGGGGGCGTTTTTGCAGGCATTTGCCCTTGGCCCCTCCTTTCTGCATAAAAAAAACATGAACACAACAAATTTAGGATCAAGTAAAGATAAGCACCCCCAGCCTTCTTTAATTAGCCTTATAAGGCTAACTAACGAAAATACATATTTAATACGCAGCCATTATATCTAACAAGGAGGCCATTCATGCCCTGAAAAGCAGTGACTCACCTGAACTGAAAGTAGAATTTCTGAAAATGCGGCAAGATCTTATTCTGAAGTTTGAGTTTGCAAAGAAAAAATCGAGACATTTTGGGCAAAAGTGGATGGGGAGTATCCTTTGCTTGCCAAAGAGGAAAAGAAAGTGCTGGTACCTCTTGCGACAAGATATCGTTGTGAGGCAGGCTTTTCAGCAATGATGGTCATAAAGAACGAACTTGTCGTCCCATGAGTTAGACTTCAATACGAAATGAGCGTTAGGTTTTGGTTTAGGATTCTCTCTCCCAAAAAAGCCCAGCAGTTTACTGATTGCTAAGTCTTTTATCAATTTTGAAAAACATAGTACATAATGTATCCGAAAGTGAGGTGACTTTAGCCAAAGGTTGTGTGTATAGTACATTTAATACGAGGTACGAATCGAATTATCCTTTGAGGTTTGAAAAAACCTTAAAAACACTTAAAAATAACGATTCATTACATGTTACTAAAGCGGACAAATCTAATTCGATCGTCATCATGGACAAAAACAGTTACATTGAAAAGATGAATACTTTATTGAGCGACCGTGACATGTACAAACCTGTAAACAGAAACCCACTGGAGGATGTTAATAAAATGTTTAACAGAAAATTAAGAGAAATATTAAAAAATAACTATAATGGGCTTTCGCAGCAGTTTCTTAATATCAATCCGTCAATACCATATTTGTACGGTTTAGTAAAAACACACAAAGTTAATAATCCCATGAGGCCTATTGTTAGCTCAGTAGGCTCCGTAACCTATAAGCTATCTAAATGGTTAGTTAGCTTATTAACGCCGTTGGTTGGCTCTATTTCCAAGTCACATATTGTAAATAGCATGGATCTTATTGAAAAACTGAAGTTTCCTAATGACCCTAATTTCAAACTGTTAAGTTTTGATGTATGCTCATTATTCACAAAAGTCCCTGTTGATGATCTACTTGATTTTTCAAAAGATAAGATCTCTAAATATTCTTTCCCTGTTCAACACAACACTCTTATTGAGTTAATTAAGCTTTGCGTCAAAGATTGTAAATTTCAGTTTGAAAATAAGTTTTATGCTTTGTTGTTTCGATTGGCAATTGGAAATCGCCTCTCACCTGTATTGGCTAACTTATATATGGAATTTTTTGAAAGTAGGATTTTGCCTACGATTGTTAATTTTAACCTTGTTTGGTATAGGTATATAGATGATATTTTATATCTTTGGCCTAATAATTTGAATGATGACTTATTTCTTGGTTGGCTCAACAATTTAGTCTCATTTATTAAGTTCACGGTTGAAAAAGAAAATGTGGAAGCTTATCTTTTCTGGATCTAAAAATTTGGAGATGTCTAATCAGTTCAAATTTGAAGTTTATAGCAAGCCTACTAATAATAACTCTTATGTGCATTTTTATTCTGACCATCATCCCTCGATTAAATCTTCTATTTTCTCTGCTATGTTTCTTAGAGCATTGAGAGTTGTTAATCCTGAAATTTTAGATTCCGAGTTATGCAATATCATGAATATTGGTACTAAATTATGTTATCCTATTTCATTTTTAGATAACTGCCTCAGGAAAGCCAAGAATAGGCATTATAATAATGTAACTGGAAAGGAGTTTGAGCATAAAAATATCCTTAGCTTACCTTATTATGTTAATGTTCAATATCTTCCGACTTTACTTAAAGCAATTGGCATCAATGTAGGTAGTCTTTGAGTATAATAATACTGTTAAATCACGCCTAATAAAGAATAGCCGGATAATGTGGTTAGTTGTGAGTATTCGATCGGATGTACAAAATGTAACTCAGTATATATAGGCCAAACGGGTAAAATGTTAGATATTAGGATAAAACAGCATGAATATGCGTGTAAATGCAAAAAACTTCACTTTTTTCTACGTGAAGGTCAAAATATGAAAATAAAAACCCACTCTAATAGACAGAGTTTATTTCCACAACAGTTTCGACGCCCACTGGCATCCTCCTCGGGTGGATACAGAAACACGAATGAACCAAAACAAGAGGGCAAAACAGTCCAGGGACCGACCGTTAAGAAATTCGCACCTAGGTTAGATCTCATTCTCCCGACACCGGAAGGGCATTTTTCATTAAGTACATTCGCGCAAATTTAAAAACTATCTTCCTGTTCTAAACATACAGATTCTATTATATTTTTTTTTTACATAATTATTACATTTATTATTAAATTTATTACATTTAATATTGCATAATTATTTATTACAGAAATTATAAATTTATTATTACATTGGTTATTACATTATTGTTTATTATACAGAACTTATAAACTGAAAAACGAATGAAAAAAGCCGATTGGGAAACAATCCAGAGACCATTGAGAAATTCGCACCTAGGTTAGATACCGTTCTCCCGACACTGGAAGGGCATTTTATTACAGGGTCCGCTTATAAGTACATTCCCACAAATTAAAACTATCTTCTTGTTCTATACATACAGATTCTAATATTTTGACATAATTACTGCATTTATTATTACATTTACATTTTTAACATTTATTATTATTACCTTTACCCGAATTATTAAATTTATAATATTACCTTTATTACATCTGTTGCATTTATATTTATTTCCACATAAAGTAGATAATTTTAATTTGTGCGAAGTTACTTATAAGTTAGACCCTTTAATGAGATTCTTGGTCAAAAAATCCCTTACGGAGTCGTGGGAACGTGTTCGAACCTAAGTGTGAATTTCTTAAATGTCTCTGGATTGGAATGTTTCCTTACTCGCCTTTAGTAAATGTAATAATGGAAGTAATAAATGTGGAAATAAATATAAATGCAACAGATGTAATAATAAAGGTAATATTATATATTTAATAATTAGGGTAAAGGTAATAATAATAAATGTTAAAAATGTAAATGTAATAATAAATGCAGTAATTATGTCAAAATATTAGAATCTGTATGTATAGAACAAGAAGATAGTTTTAATTTGTGGGAATGTACTTATAAACGGACCCTGTAATAAAATGCCCTTCCAGTGTCGGGAGAACGGTATCTAACCTAGGTGCGAATTTCTCAATGGTCTCTGGATTGTTTCCCAATCGGCTTTTTTCATTCGTTTTTCAGTTTGTAAGTTCTGTATAATAAACAATAATGTAATAACCAATGTAATAATAAATTTATAATTTCTGTAATAAATAATTATGCAATATTAAATGTAATAAATTTAATAATAAATGTAATAATTATGCAAAAAAAAAAAAAAAATAGAATCTGTATGTTTAGAACAGGAAGATTGTTTTTAAATTTGCGCGAATGTACTTAATGAAAAATGCCCTTCCGGTGTCGGGAGAATGAGATCTAACCTAGGTGCGAATTTCTTAACGGTCGGTCCCTGGACTGTTTTTCCCTCTTGTTTTGGTTCATTCGTGTTTCTGTATCCACCCGAGGAGGATGCCAGTGGGCGTCGAAACTGTTGTGGAAATAAACTCTGTCTATTAGAGTGGGTTTTTATTTTAATATGCGTGTAGAACAGCAAAATAATTCAAATGCATTGTTTAACCATATGTATAGATGTAATCATAGCATCAAGTGGGATAGTTCTAAAGAGCTCGTTAAAAACAGAGATATAATTCAAAGAAATATTCTAGAATGTGCATTTATCCATTTTAAAAATAATTTCAATAACAGTGCGGGAATGTATAAAATTGACAATATCCTGTTTAAATTCCTTCTGCCTCTCATTAAGTCTTGTTAATTATGTACTAATCCTTTTGCTTCCGTCCCGCTGTATATATTTTGGGCATCTCGCCTGCTCTCTTCATTCCCTGACGAGGTGTACTTCTGAATACACGAAAGGACTTGGAATCATTTTTCTTTTTCCTTGTGCGTTTACATTATATATATATATATATATATATATATATATATATATATATATATATATACTGTATATGCAAAAAAAGAACCAGCATGATCGCACTGCCTCATGGATGGAAAAGTTACGGACTTTGTGCATTGTACGTGGGGCTTTCCATATATATACACGAGAGCCACCCAATATATTTTGCCCCACCTTTTTTTTTCTTTCCAAGTTTCCTTGTAAGTTCCAGAAATTTTGTACACAAGTAGTTACATACCTTTTTAACAAGTTTTTATTTTTCCACATAGTGTTCATCTTTTTCTACGGCTTTCCTCCACCTCGAAACAAAGGCCTTTATTCCTTGCAGGTAAAAGTCCGCTGGGTTCAGCTGGAGCCACCTTTTAGCCTCTTCAACAACCTCATCGTCACTCTGAAACTTTCTTCCACGAATAGCATCCTTCATTGGCCCAAACGAATGGAAGTCTGAAGGTGCCAGATCCGGGCTGTATGGAGGGTGGGGTAACACAGTCAAGCGCATTTTTGTGATGGCCTCTCTTGTTTGCAAACTGTTGTGTGGTCTTGCGTTATCGTGCAAAAGAAGGACGTCTTCCAGTTTTCTCTCCGGTCGAACTCGCTTTATACGTCTCTGGAGTCTCTCTAGGGTAGCAGTATAGGCCTCTGAGTTGATTGTTTGTCCTTTCTTCATAATGTCCACCAGAATCACCCCTTTCATGTCCCAGAAGATGGTGGCCATAACCTTTCCTGCAGAGGGAGCCATTTTGAACTTTTTCTTGCGTGGGGAGTCTGCGTGATGCCACTCCATGGATTGGCGTTTTGTTTCAGGTTCAAAGTGGTGTACCCAAGTCTCATCCCCAGTCATAATTCGCGAAAGTAAGTCATCCCCTTCTGTCTCGTATCGAACCAACGACTCAGAAGCAATTTCTTTTCTTTGAGCTATGTGATCTTCAGTCAGTTGGCGAGGAACAAACCGTGAACACACTTTTGAGTAGCTCAGTTGTTGAACTATCGTATTCACACTTCCTTCACTAATTCGTAGCTCTAGTGATAGCTCCTTGTATGTGACGCGCCGACTTGATCGAATGATGCTGTTAGCACGTTCAACAGTGTGAGTTGTCACAGCCGATGCCGGGCGACTGCTAGTGGCTCATCATCGAGGCTGGCTCTCCCTCTCTCCGATGATCTCACACGTTTAGACCAGCCTCCAACTGTGCTTCGATCAACATCAGCATCTCCGTAAACGTTTTGTAGACGTTTGAGAATATTTCCAACTGTTTCCTTCCCTGCAGTTAAGAACTCGATAACAACTCTCTGTTTACGACGCACATCACTGTCAGACGCCATTTTCGAAACTGCGTTAACCATCGGTTTTATACAAGGGCGTTTAAAAGCGGTTTTACACAAGAAAGGGAGGTTCAAACTGGAAAAATCCGGTTATGTGAAGCGCAGAAAGTTCAAACTTACGGCCCAAAAGACATTTCAGTCCCATTGCCTATTATTTAGTATATATATATATATATATATATATATATATATAACTTGGTTGAATGGTTTGTTCTTAGGGAAGCGTAGCTTAGCGAGGAATAGGAGGACGAAAAGATGGTACATGTTTATTTACAGACGTTTCGGAAAAGTTCAATTTCCATCATCAGTGCTAAAAAGTTTAAAAACAAATAGAAATAAATAAGTATAATAAACAAAACCGAACAATAAATTAAAATGGCGCAAGAATTAGCGATAATTAATAGTATGGTTACAATATATATTAAATTAGAAGATTAAAAATGAAATTATATAAAGTATAAAAGTATGGACAATAAGTGAAATATAAAACGGTTAAAAGGTGAAACAGAATTGAGGAGGTTCTTACCAAATTGTTAACGTAATGAGAGACTAATTGTACAGAAGATTGGGAATGGTTGCTTGTTGAAAAAAATCCATATTAGAAAGATGGAGCCAGGCGGAGTGATGGTGGATTTCTTTTGAGTTTGAGAGTTTATTTGGCGATGTTTAAATTGAAAGCGGAACTGTAATCGTTGAGGGTTGGCTGGATACTGAGGATATAAAGGGACTCAAGTATGCGGAGGTCGATTAGTTGGTTGGCTGAATTAACGATTTTGAAATTGGAGGGAAGTAACGGGTGGTTGTGAAGGTGGCAATGATCCCTTATTGCTGATTTGGAGGGTTTGTTCAAGGGCTGTGAAGTTCTTGTAGAAATCCCACGATGCTCGTCCACTCTTGTTTGATATTGGCGGATGGTACTGCCAATATAGTTCGCTTTGCAGCGAACACAATTAAAAGCGTAGATAGTGGACGAAGCAAGTGGCTCGGGTGTTTTTTCTTTATGGTTGAGGTAAGATTTGATGCTATTGTTGTTGGTGAAGGCGAAATGAAATTTAATTTGGGGGTAAAGCGGGGTGAGTAAGAGACGAAGTTCTGAAAGTATTTTGTGGCTAATGTGGTCGTAATAGGGGAGTGAAAAATAATGCAAGTCTTTTTTAACAGTGGGAACTTTAAATGGGGGTTGATAAATATTATTAAGAAAGTTTCTGGTTAAAGATTGTAACAGATGTTTTGGGAAAGAGTTATTAATGCTGAAGTTATGAATGAACTCTATTTCATGGTGGAAGGATAAGTACGAGGAGCATAGATGATAGGCGCGGTGGATTAAAATTTTAATACTATTTATTTTATATAGCGAAGGGGTGTGGCTTAGGAAATTAGTACCTAGGCCTGTGTACGTCGGTTTTCGATATATGGAAGTGCTGAATTTGTTGTTTTGTTTAGTTATTGTAATATCTAGGAAGGGTAAGGTGTTATTGGATTCGTCTTCTTTGGTGAACTTAATGTTTTTATGTTGGGAATTAAGGTAGTTAAGAAAAAGGGGGGCGTGGTTGGCATTGTGAAAAAGGAGAAAGGTGTCATCGACGTATCTTTTATATAGGTGTGGTTAATAATGAGTGGGGCAATGAAGTAGCCAGTTATTTTTGTGATGGCTGAGGAAGATGTTAGCTAAAATGGCACTTAAGGGGGATTCCATAGCTAGTGAGTCGGTTTGTTGATAAAATTGTTGGTTAAAGAAAAAATAGGTGTCTGAGGCGGCAAGTGTAAGCAGTTTGGTAAATTCTTGTTTTGTTAGATTCAAAACTGTGTTCGGATTGTTGGCGAAAAGGCTGTCAATACAGATATCGATGGCTTCTTTAATTGGAACTTTGGTGTAGAGAGATACTATATCGAAACTATGCATATGGAGGTTAGTCGAGTTATTTATGGTCCATATTTCTTTAGCGAATTCGTAGGAGTTGGTGACAGAATATTCGTTTTGGGTTAGGGGGGTTAAAGTGGGAATTAGGAATTTTGCTAGTTTGTAATTGTGGATGGTGTAGGCCGAAAGGATGAATCTAATGGGTAAGTTGGGTTTATGTATTTTGGGGAGGCCATAGAGAGTACCTGGGGATGAGCCGGAAGAACGTACTAATCGACCTCCGCATACTTGAGTCCCTTTATATCCTCAGTATCTAGCCAACCCTCAACGACTACAGTTCCGCTTTCAATTTAAACATCGCCAAATAAACTCTCAAACTCAAAAGAAATCCACCATCACTCCGCCTGGCTCCATCTTTCTAATATGGAATTTTTTCAACAAGCAACCATTCCCAATCTTCTGTACAATTGGTCTCTCATTACGTTAACAATTTGGTAAGAACCGCCTCAATTCTGTTTCACCTTTTAACCGTTTTATATTTCACTTATTGTCCATACTTTTATACTTTATATAATTTCATTTTTAATCTTCTAATTTAATATATATTGTAACCATACTATTAATTATCGCTAATTCTTGCGCCATTTTAATTTATTGTTCGGTTTTGTTTATTATACTTATTTATTTCTATTTGTTTTTAAACTTTTTAGCACTGATGATGGAAATTGAACTTTTCCGAAACGTCTGTAAATAAACATGTACCATCTTTTCGTCTTCATATTCGTCTCCATTTTTCCCCCCAAAAAAATGGCCGCCAGCCAGTCATTATACGTTTCATAACTCGAAAAGTATTCTTTTTACAAAACGTTTTACTGAAGCAAAAATTGTTATTTCACATTTTCTACCTCATATAAATGTTTCGGATATTTAATGAAATTTTTTTATTTCTCAGGTTTTTGTTGGATTTGGAATTGGTAATTTCTGATAACACTGGTATGCATCAATTTTGCTGTCAAGGGTTTTGTAAGTGATTCTTATAGAGTGTTTCCTGCTGATTTCGAATCTGCAATCCGTTTTTCTCAATCAGCTCAGGTTATCCGGCTATGGCCTCATAAGTAAAATAGAATTTTTCGTGATTTTGTCAAAGCGGAATTGGAACAGTAACATCTATCATCACTTGTTTCACTTGTATAATATCTTTTTTTACTTTTCAGGCATATAGATAAAATATTTCATAATGAATAGAGCGTGTAAAAATTATCCCAATAGATTCTGCTACATATGTGGGACGGTTACCATGCCAAATAACCAGTCCCAAATCACTAAATTTATGAAGACAATGTATAGAGCATACTTTGGAATTAAGCTAGGGGACCAGGACAAAAATTTCGCCCCTCATACGTGCTGCAAGACGTGCATTGAAAATCTGAGAAGATGGAGCAAAGGCAGAGCGAAATCTTTGCCTTTTGGAATTCCCATGATTTGGAGAGAAGGAAAGGATCACGTGACAGATTGCTATTTCTGCATGACAAACCTCCAAGGTGGGCTTATAAATTTATTTTTCTTAAATATTTTGAAATCCTCGTATGAAACTTGACATAATATTCACCATAATGTAATATTCACCATATATAGCATAATATTCACCATAATGGTAATCATACATTTACATATACATATTGTTATAGAAAATACATTTACACATACATATTGTTATACAAGTTACATTTACATATACCATGATTGTATATTTTCTTTCTTTTTCATTCATATTGTCCCCGAAGGGACAATATGAATGAAAAAGAAAGAAAATATACAGACTCCATCGACCTATTTCATATCTTACAGACCGCAGCCTTCCCTCACGAGCCGCCACTGTCTGAATGCTTCTTCTATTTCATATGCAAGTTTTATACCCATGTTTCTGTGTTTCTATTTTCAGGAGTTAACAAGAAGAATAAACACATTGTTGTATACCCTGACATTCCTTCTGCTATGAGACCTGTACCCCATGGTCCTGGAATTCCAATACCCGACCCACCTCAAACCCTGGACTTCGATGATTCTGATGATGAATCAATGACCAATGCCAATGACCAGTCCCAGTCGTATATACCTCAAAATACCGCTTCAAATGAGCTGAGGCCTCTCAACCAGGCCAAACTTAATGATCTTACCAGGGATTTAGGACTTTCCAAATTAGCTGCCGAGATCTTGGGCTCACGACTTCGAGAGGACAACTTGCTGGCTCCGGGAACAACATTCTCCTGGTATAGGAAACGAGAGGAAGAATTCCGCAAGTTTTTTGCAGTGCACGAAAATACCTCTTCCTTAGTGTACTGCTGCAATGTTGAGGGGCTAATCGAATCCTTGGGCCTGCCATATAACGCATCAGAATGGAGGCTATTTATAGACTCGTCTAAACGAAGTTTGAAAGCAGTACTTCTCAACATTGGGAATAGGGTTGCATCAGTCCCTGTAGCACATTCCGTACAACTTACTGAGAGCTACGATAACATGAAAATTTTACTGGATGCTCTCGTATACGACCAACATAACTGGAGGATCTGTGGAGATTTGAAGGTAATACTAATATCAGTGATGTAGTCGAGACCACCAAGTCCGAGACTGAGACCGAGACCTGATCCTGTGAGACCAAGATCGAGATCAAAGGTTCGAGATCGAGATCTACCTTCCGAGATCGAGACCCTTAAAATTCGAGACCGAGATCGAGATCAAGCTCATGCCCTTTCAATTTGTTTTACACTACTATGGAAATTAGACTGTTAAATATTAATAAACTAATAACTACTTTCTCAGATGTAGTGTGTTGAATGCAAAAAGTGTAGCCTATAAATTAACAAATGAATATATATATATATACGTACTTTTTATTTATTTACTTCTTTTATATCTGTTACAGAAGGTTTAATGAACGTACCCACTACCCAGTTTGACTTGTGCATTTATTTAAAGCATGATAGGTGCTCATTACACTTAAGGAACATCAGCATGCTCAGAAGATCTGCTGAAGTTCGACTTCTGTGGGGCCTCATTATTATGCCTCCATGGCTAAATACACGCTCAATTGGAGCACTAGAGGCAGGCACTGTTAAAACAGTCATGGCAATATTGGCCAGTGATGGGAATTTATCCCTTTTCTGGTGCCAAAACTTTATTGGAGAGCAGTTGTCTAAAATATGAGATTCATCGATCTCTAAGAGGTACCGCCGCAACTGTTCCCTGCGGTTCAAAATCTTCCCAGTTTCAACGTTCTTCTGCTTGGACCGATAGCTTTGATATTTGACAAACGTGGCAACTCAAAACAGGGTGACTGATCAGTGAATACCTAGAGTCCCTTACTTTTACAAACTTTCATAAACATTCCGAATTGTGTCTGTTCAACCAAGCCACCATCATGAGTATGCCAATAACATCTATTTTCATTAAGGTCTCGAGAGGTCTCGAAAGGTCTTGGGGAGAAAAACCGAGACCGCGTCTGTCGAGACCGAGATCGAGACCGAGATCTAAATAGCGGAGACCGAGATCGAGATCGAGATCTGCAAATTGGGTCTCGAGATCGGTCTCGAAACCGAGACCGATCTCGAGACCTACATCACTGACTAATATCATAAGTAAACTATTGCTATTGACTATGTTGTTTTTCCAAAGGTTATTTGAGAGCGTATAAGAACACTTAACTTCCCCACAGAAGTGATACAGTCCAATGCATAGATTTTTTTATCTGATAGAACAAATTCTCTAAATTCTTTAAATATTTTCATTTTTTTTCAGATTGTGGCATTTGTATTGGGAATGCAAGGGGGATACACGAAATACCCATGTTTCCTCTGCAAATGGGATAGCCGAGCGGATGAGAAGCACTATGCACAGCGTGAATGGGCATCCAGAGAGAATTTTGAACCTGGGTCGCATAATGTCGTTTCAGTGCCCCTTGTACCACCAACAAAAATTTTGCTCCCACCACTTCATATTAAGCTGGGCTTGATGAAAAATTTCACCAAATCAATGAATAAGGAGGGTTCAGCATTCCGATATCTCGAGAGTAAATTTCCTCATATATCTGATGCTAAACTAAATGCTGGTGTTTTTGATGGTCCTCAAATTCGAACTTTGATCAAGGATACTCAGTTCGAAAACGCAATGACTCCAACTGAGAAGAATGCCTGGCAGGCATTCAAATCAGTTGTCACTGATTTTCTTGGCAAGCGTAGAAGTCCAGAATACGAGTCCGTTGTCGAAAACTTGATGGAAGCTTTCAAAGCTCATGGGTCGCGCATGTCCATAAAAATGCACTTTTTGTGGTCCCACTTGGACTATTTTCCTGAAAATTGGGGGGGGTTATAGTGAGGAACAGGGTGAACGATTTCACCAAGATATCAAAATAATGGAAGAGAGGTACCAGGGAAACTGGGATATCAATATGCTGGCGGACTATTGCTGGTGTTTGAAGCGAGACGTGCCCGAAGAAAAACACAGACGGAAAGCCAAAAAAACTTCATTCCTTCCTCAATAAACTTTTTTCCATATTCATTGTATGAATAAAAGTATTTATTCACACAATGTTTTCATTTTTCACGAGTGTTCTTATAATATTACTCGTATCTACAGTGTTTAAGCTAAAAAAATCAATAAATTTGGGGATAAAATTGGACTTATAATAAATGGCCAATAGAGAAAACACCTGACCTGATTGAGGAAAACCAATGTCATTTTCGAATTCAGCATGGTCGAATTATATAATATGAGTTGAAAAAACCCTCACAGCAGACAAAAAATTTCATATGCATACCAGTGATAATTAGTAAAAAATATGGCTTCTGCTTCAAACATTAGAGCTACAAGGAGTCAATCAAAACCACATTTTATATTTGGAACCGCACAAGAGCTTCCTCTTACAACATTGCCAACAAATAAACAGGTGGGCCAATACCAGTGGCGTACTAAGGGGGGGGTGCGAGGGGGGCCGTCCGCCCCGGGTGACAGCCAGGTGGGGGGTGCCATCGGGAGAGTTGAAATACCAGTACAAGTTTTAAAACCAAATGAAAAATTCGCCAAAGTAAGAAAAAAAATTTAAAAATGTTCAAACTATTACAACAGCTTAATGTTAATTTCCACTATAAAATAAATTTGTATTTTTATTGGCAATACAAAATTTACAAACGAAAAATTAAATATTTGATAAAAATTACATCGGAAGGCGAACGTTTGTTGACGTTTTAGTCATCAGTTTGTTGAGCATAGCCAGCTGGCTGCAACTGACATTCCAAGTCTTGTTCACTTGACACTGTGACTCCACATACATGAGGTATGTTTCATTAAATAATTATGATAAAGCATAAAGTGTTGGTGTTTATAACAATATGATGGTAGTTATACCAGTGTCCAGTAATTTTTGACAATGTGGTATCATAGTGAAGTTTAAGTGTTTATAAATGCATCGTCGTGATGTTATAATACCCGGTAAATGCATCGTCGAGATGTTATAATAAATGCATCGTCGTGATGTTATAATACCCGGTAAATGCATCGTCGAGATGTTATAATAAATGCATCGTCGTGATGTTATAATACCCGGTAAATGCATCGTCGAGATGTTATAATAAATGCATGGTCGTGATGTCGTGATTTTTTTTACTTCTTTATTTACTGGATATACTGTTAATTTTCATTTTGTCAGTGGTCTAGTTATTTGTGAGTAATGCTCATAGTTTTCTGCTTTTTTTAGGAGTCGTGTTTGCACTTAAACCTCCCCCCCCCAAAAAAAAAATAATAATCAGAGACAATTTGTTCAGTTAATGTATTTCAAGTCATAATAGTTCATGCTTGTTATGCATGTTCATGCTTTATACCTTTTGATTTTAAAATTTTGCAGAAAACATCCACTATGAAGCGAAATCGACCCAGTGGATTCCAACAAAGAAAAATGAAGAAGGCAAGAGAAGAGGTGGCTCAGGCAATGTCCGGATCAGTTTTGAAGTATGTGACGCCTTCAACATCAAGTGCAATAGGAGAAAGTCCTGAAGATATTCAGCCTGGTGAATCTGAAGGGCAAATACAAGAAGCATCTTCACAAGAGGATTCAAATGAGAGAGAGCAAGGATTGGAGGATGGCAATTCATCTTGAATATGCAAAGAAGGTGAATTTTGATGAAGTCATTGATCAATTTGCAGAAATTAAGGATCGAAAACAGAGACTGTGAATCCTCTCTATTTACCTTTGAAGAATAGGCTGAGCGTTGAGACTGGATTTCCTGTGTTTTTTGTATAAAATAAAATGCAGTATTACCTGTCCACTGAATTTTTAATGTCCTGCATTTTTCTTATTTCCAATTTGCTTTTGACAGTACTGTACTGTTTAAAAATCTACTTGCAAACATAACATATTTTTCTGTGTGTTTAAATTTTAAAATTATTTATGGGGGATGCCAAAGGAAGGATCCGCCCCGGGTGCCAAATACTTTAGGTACGCCCCTGGTCAATAGCATGTTCTTTTAAAAGAAGCCACTTCAGTGACTTCACATAACTCTGATATTTTCAATAAAATTACTGAAAATATACTCTGTATTTGGAGAAAAGCTTCAATTCCCGCAATAGCTGACAAATCAGTTTATATCAAATTAAAGCGGTTCATCGGCAAAGCAAACGATCTTAGTAGAACAAAAAGTAGTGTCAAAATGAGAGAAAATTTTAATGACACCTTGTAAGAATTATTCGATATCAGTGCCTGTAAATGCCCTTTTATCTCCCATCAAAACTTTGACTGTCCTGACTCCTGAGAGCTGCGAAGATGTTCACATAAGATGCACCTGTCGAAGAGAACTGAAGGTACCTAAAGAAAAGCTTCTGTATGATAATTAAAACCCACTCTAATAGACAGAGTTTATCAACACAACAGTTTCGATACCCACTGGCATCCTCTTCGGGTGGATACAGAAAAACGAATGAACCAAAAACAAGAGGGAAAACAGTCCCGGGACCTTTAAGAAATTCGCAACTAGATTAGATCCCATTATCCCGACACTGGAAGGGCATTTTTTTTTATTAAAGGGACCCGCTTATAAGTACATGCGCATAAATTTAAAACTATCTTCTTGTCCTATACATATAGATTCTATTATTTTACATAATTATTACATTTATTATTAAATTTGTTACATTTAATATTGTATTATTATTTTTTATTACAGAAATTATAAATTTATTATTACATTGATTATTACATTGTTGTTTATTATACAAAAATTATAAACCAAAAAACGAATGATAATAATGACATGATACGAAATTCGAAACACAAAATCAGATAGCGATAAATAAAGAAAAACGAGTCGCGGGACAGTTACTAAGAACGTTCAAAAGAAGGGACAGGACAGTAATGATTCCCCTGCTAAAAACACTGATTATACCAAAACTTGAATACTGCTCAGTTTTGACGTCCCCATATAAAAAGGAAGAAACTAATAAACTAGAAGAAACGCAAAGACATTTCACAGCAAAGATTGAGGGCTGCAAAGAACTCAACTACTGGGAAAGACTACGTAAACTAAATCTGTACTCCCTGGAAAGAAGAGAGAGGTACACCATGATCTACGTATGGAAAATGATCGAAAAACTAGTACCAAACCTAAAACTAAACCCAATTACCATTCAAACAACACTGGAAAATAGGAAAAGCAGAATGTGCAGTGTTCCCAAATTGAAGGCCCGACAAGGGACCTCCTCAACACTGAAGGAAAATAGCTTGGTTGTCAGGGGACCAAGACTTTTCAACCAGCTTCCAAAGGACCTCAGAAACGTTACAGAGGTTAAAGTTGAAGTCTTCAAGAGAAGACGATGCCTGGCTCAGGACGGTACCAGGTGAGCCGGGTGTACTTGGATATGTACGGTGGAGAGCGCAAGAAAGCAACTCGCTCCTCCACCAAGCCAGACCTAGAGACGGGGCCACCAGCTTGACCTCCGTGTGAAGAGAGACCAACGCACGAAACAACAAGGTGTTATATATATACACACACACATATATATATATATATATATATGTGTGTGTGTGTGTGTGTGTGTGTGTGTACACACACTGAGAAGTGTTTTTACCGTTCTCCAGAGCAGAATCGGGGGTTATGTTATTTGAGGCTGTAGACAATAGCACACTTTTTTTCATCCCAAGATTGACAGCGTTTGTAGAACCATATATCCGGGGGCATTGGACGCTAGGAACGCATGTTGTTCTACACACGAATTGTAAGTGAAAAATTATGTGTTTACATTCCATCCCCGTCGAATGAGACCGATCTCTCAACAAGCTTAAATTACAAATTCTGTTTTCGTGTGAATTCTATGTATAATGCATTATATATATATATATATGATGAATAAAACCACGAAGGAAAGGAAACACAGAATGGTGCTCAAGCTTTCGTCTATTGACATCCTCAGGAACACTGAAGTACATAAAGGGTTACAGCCTATATATAGGTTACAGGAAAAAAAAAAATATATACACACACACATATATATATATATATATATATATATATATATATACAATAAACGGAGAGATAAAAAATTATTAAACATTAAAGGATTGTGGGAGGAGCATACAAATTTGTAAGGAAAAACTACCGATTTTTAGCAGAAGATTAGCACAAGATCAAATGAATTGTTTCCAACCAATGTTATAGGAAAAAAAATAAATAAAAAAATACAAATTTATACTGGAAATCTGCCCGGGTTTTAGCACTTTGCCCTTCTTGTTTAGGTTCGATGTATATAAAAATAAATTTAAAAAAAAAATACAAGTTATTTGAGTAGCATACAAGTTTACCAAAGATTTAGCGTTCGACCCTTCTTATCCAAATCTGTTCTGAAGGAATTCAAAACAACAGGATCGAGTTGAAAAAGACCTTTGCTTATGTTGGTTATTTGTAAGTTGGATAATGGCAGACTCAAGAATATTTCTATTAACAATGTTGCTAGTGCGAAAAATGCTCTGTTTGAATTGGTCCACAATTAACCCACCCCTTATTTCTCCAGTCTAACTATAGAGTAGATCAAGTCTAGCCTAGAGGGGTCAGCCTAGAGATTCCGGAAATGGTCCAGAGCGGGCAGATAAATTGAGGTCCACAGTAGGATTCCTCACAAGATTAGGTTAGGGCAATCTACCTTCACCTTTGTTAAGCCATGAGTTGATGCTGGGTCTTAGGTCACAATGTAGGCCTAACTTGTCTGACCCAGCTTAATTTAATGTTCTTAACTGTTTGGTGTAAACTCATATTAGTCACTTACTTTTAGTTATTACAGTCTCTCCCTTCTCCGGTTGTCTCATTCGAGAGCGTACTTTGCTGGTACGTCCTCTCGCCCCGTTCTTCGTTTTCGTTCTCCCTTTGTTCTCCTCTTCGCGGGGCTTCTTGTACCAGCGTTGTCTTGGTTTATTCCCGGTTGGTTGAGCGGTAATGTATCTCCATTACCGAGCACGCTCCTCCCACACAGTATATAAATACTAGTGTGGAGAATAACTCTGGTGAGCAACCAATTGGTTTCATCCACCCAGTTATTGACATAAAAGGAATTTATTAATTGTTAGATTAACTACCTACCTACTCAGTGAACCATTTTCGTTACCTCCCAACTACCCACTCATAAGTTTTCCATACTAGAGTGAAATAAAACTGAAGCATTATTCCAATCAATACAGTGGGATAACTCTGACAAATGGACAAAAAGGGCACTGGACGACTGTCCTGTTCTAACGGAATATTGATGCTGTTTTATACGTGTGTGCAAATCCTTTCCCGTCTGACCTATGTAAAAGGAATCACATTGTTTACAACCAATTTTATAGATGCCTAAATTATTGGTAGGGCTATTTTTTACTGATATTTTTCACAATATTGTTATATGAAAATACTACATTAATATCCAAAAGTTTAAGTACATTAGCAATGCCTAAAAAGCCCGGGAAAAATGGAAGTACTAAAATATTTTTTGACAAAGTGTGAGTGTTATTATTCACACGATAGAAAGTTCGTTTTGCCTTGTTGAGACAAGATTCCATAAACGCAGATGGATAACACAGATCACTTCCAATACCGTTGATTTTTTCCAATTCGGCATCGATGTATTCCGGACTGGCGATCCTAAGGGCGCGGAGAAACATTGAAGAAAAAATGGCCTTCTTAGTGGGGGTGTCATGTCCCGAGTAAAAATGTACGTAGGACAAATTTTTTTTTTTTTCCGATAGATACTAAACTTAAAACCTGGGCTTTCCCTATGTACACGCACATCCAAAAATGGGATTGAGTTGTCTTGTTCCACTTCTAAAGTAAACTTAATGGAGGGGACTTGATCATTTAACTGAAGGGGGAAGTTATCCAGGTCACGATTCATGGGCCAGATACACAAGTATTTAAATACATGAAAAATAAAGTGTACTGGTAAGAAGATTGCTTACCATTTTGATAGTGCACCAGGCTAATTAAAACTATACGAAATACTCTATAAGAGAAATAGCTACGGCAATCTCTCTCTCTCTCTCTCTATATATATATATATATTTTTTTTTTGCAGATCTAGTTGCAATCGGGAGGATTATTTTTTATTTTAGAAAAGATTGCCATAGCTATTTCTCTTATGCACTTATAGACCATTTCATATAGTTTATAATTAGCCCGGTGCAGTATCAAATCAGTAAACAATCTTCTTACCAGTACACTTTATTTATTCCGACAATTTTTTTTTTTCCCCCCATCATTTCTTCATTTCATTATGCAACTTTCGACTAAATCACAGAATTACCTACTTATTTTGAGGAAGGTGAATTTTAGAAAAGAATTCTATAATATTCGAGAAATAGAGTCGTATAATTTTAAGTATCATGTTAAAACTGCAGGTCTAGGTTGGTGACATTCCATTCTGTAGTTTATTTTCTTGTGAATCGTAATTTAAGCTATAGGTCTAAGGCGGTGTGACAGTCCTTATCACAGTTTTTTGCCATCCTCAGCGCAATCCAATCCCTTGCAAATTTAATAGCTTTCAAACGTGCGCGGGCTCAAGCCCGTCGCATGGTCCGTGAAGCACGCTGCTTTTCTTGGCGAGCTTACGTCTCCTCTCTCACCTCCCGCACCCCTTCCTCCCGATGGAACAAGATTCAGAAAATTTCCTGCAAATCCTCCTCCTCCTGTCCTTACGACAGACGGACGCCCAGTGTCCTGTCCTACTGCAGTGGCCTTGACCTTGGCCTCGACCATAGTTTCTACCTCCCGACACGAACACCGTGATCCTGCTTCCCTCCGACGTAGGGCTTTGCTTGTTCGCTCCCCTCACCTTTTTCATACTCCCAATAATTTCCCCTATAACCGCCTTTTTCCCCATGTCGGAGCTGAGATCAGCGTTGGCTTGCTGCACCAACTCTGCTCCGTCCCGACGTCATTCATTCCGAAATGCTTCGCTACCTACACCCTGAAGTTCTTTTCCTTCCCCTCACCCTCTACAATTTGATTTGGATAGGAAAAAAACAAAAAAAACAAAAATCTTTATTGCGGATCATTCACAATCCATAGCCACTTAACCTAACATACAAGTACAATCTTGCGTATTCATTGAACTTAATACAAAAATAAGGCCAACATAGCCACTTAACCTAACATACCATTTGATTATCTGACAATTTTATGTATATTGTTATTACACGAGACATCATTAACTGAAAAAAATCATTTGTATACGTAAGAGAAAATAATTGTAGCTTAAAGGGAGAGTTTAATAAAAATGCTGATGAATTATGGGAAGCTGAGTTCGGATATGATTTTGTGGAAACTATATTTTAAATTATGAAGTATACAACAACCAAAACATATTTGTTGCGGATCATTCACAATCCATAGCCACTTAACCTAACATACAAGTACAATCTTGCGTATTATACACCGAATGTAATAAAAAAAATAAGGCCAACATTGCCACTTATAATAACACAGCACTTATTATAACACAACTTAATATGTATATATAATCTTTGCTACATTACCAAAATAAGGTATTGTAAACCAGCAGTTGTCTGAACCAAGACTGCCATGTAGGTGAGAGGTACACAGTATCTGAAGACAGGACATTGTACAATAACACACTAGAGCTGTTTTGGATCCTAGTTGAGGGCACCTTTCCTTCCTGTTGGAGGGAAGCAGTGGTGCTCCCCTTCCCTAAACTGGGTAAGGACCCGACACCTAGCCTCAATTACCGTCCAATTGCCCTCACTAGCTGCTTCTCGAAACTTTTAAAGATGGTGGTTTCTCGACGTCTGACGTAGCACCCAGAACGCCACAATTTACTTTCTCCTACACAAACCGGTTTTCGCAAAGGTCGTAGCACCACTGACATCTTAGTTCAGTTGGAGACTTCAGTCCGTGTGTCGTTTGCAGAGCGGCGTCACCTTTAAGCAGTCTTTTTTTGATTTGGAAAAAGCGTATGACACCACCTCGCTGTGGCGGATCTGCCGAAAACTTTATCTCTTGGGTTTCCAAAGTTTTCTTCCTTCCTTCATCCCCAGTTTTTTTCCTTCCCGTTCCTTTCGTGTTCAGGTAGGTACTTCCCTCTCTTCTGTGCATTCGCAGGAGGAGTGGGTTTCCCACGGCAGCGTCCTGAACGTCGTCTGCTTCACTATGGTGATCGACGACATGGTGACGGCTCTGCCCGGAGATTACGGCCACCCTCTATGTTGACGACCTTGCCATATATTGTTCCGGTTCCCGACCTGACTTCCTTGAACGTCTCCAGCGGGGCTTAGATTTGGACACCAGATGGGCCACAGATCACGGATTTCTATTTTTCCCTTCGAAATCGGTGGTGATGCACTTTTGTCGACGCCGCCGCTGCACTGCCGTTCCTTCTCTCTGTTTATGGATCACCACTCCCCATTGTCCTCGAAACTAGATTTCTGGGTCTCCTTGATTCCCCACCTGAAGTGTCTGAAGGTTTCGTGTCTTCAGACTTGTACCTCTCTCAAGTTCCTCTTTCATACTGACTGGGGTGCTGACCGCCATACCCTTTGGCGGCTCTACCACTCCCTGGTCTAAAGTAAGTTGGATTATGGCTGTCAAGCCTATTCCTCCGCTCTGCGCATGCTGGACCCGATCCGCTCCTTGGGTGAGCGCATCAGCCCTATCAGCCTGTACGCAGAAAGTGGCCATCTCCCGTTGGATACCTCTCGTACCTTGGAGGGTCTGAAATACCTTTTTCGCGTTCGGCAGTTTTCTCCCACCCCAGTCTTCCAATCCCTCTTCAGCCCTTCTACTGTGGCATGCTTTGACCGTCATCCACACTTGATCCGACCGTTTGGTCTTCGAATGACCCCCGTCCTGTCTACTCTCGGCTGGATGAGCGAGTCCTTTTCTCTATCCCCCGTGGACCTTCTCCCCCCTTTCTACTGTACCGATGTCAGTCCCATCTGTCAGCCCTTCGACAACTATTTCTTTTCCATTCTTCTTCCTATGCTGACTCTATCCCAATGTTCACTGACGACTCTCGCTTGCCACTTGGAGTGGGCTGCGCGGCCGTCTTCGCATCGGAAATTAAATCATCAACCCTCCCCCCGAGCGGCTTCCATCTTTATAGCGGAACTATCAGCTATTCTTTCAACCCTTCAGTTTCTTTCTCAGCTCCCTTTTACATCTTTTATTATTTATCGGTTCCCGTAGCGCTCTTGAGTTCCTGTCCTCTCTTCTCTCCGTACCCACTGGTGCGTGGCTGGTCCTCCTTTCATCACGCCGTAAGGCAGTCTCCTTTTGTTGGGTACCTTCCCAAGTTGGCGTTCCAGGCAATGAACGCGCGGACGCTGCGGCGAGGGAGGTGTTCTCCCTGCCTTTCGACTCTAACATGCCTCTCCCGGCGTTGGACTTTACGAGGATTTTCAGGGAAGCACTCCTTCGGCGGTGGCAGCGCCAGTGGGAGGACGTGTAAGGGAATTCCTTGAGGACGTTGAAGCCCACGATTCATCAGTGGCCTTCCTCCTGTCAGCGTGATCATCGGTTGGAAACCGCCCTGATGCGCCTACGCATCGGTCATACTCGTCTCACGCATGGGCATCTTATACTCCCAGTTCCTCCCTTTTTGCCCTTGAGGCTCCACTCTTACTCTATTGTTAGGTGACTCCACGCCCACACCAAAGGACACGCTTTTCTCTTTTCTCCGTCAAACTGGCCTTCTATTCTCTATTTAATATGACGGGTGTAATTTCTTCCTCCCTTTGCTGTTCATAGTGCCTTTACTCTTCTCTCACGACTTTTCTTTAGCCGTTACTGCTTCAAAGTCCTTCTTACCCCATCTCCTTGTCTTCTCTCTTTACTTTAGTTTCGGCGCGAAAGACCTTAGCAGTTGAAGTGCCGGTGAAACACTGCTGCTATTCGTTCATTAATTTCTTTGTAGGGTATTGGTATAGTACCTTCAATAATGACCTTGCATTTATTACATCGATAACGATAATTTAAGATCGATACATACCTTAATTAATAATACTTATTCATGATTTATATATTATTAGTAATAACTGTTTTATTTTTAACAAGAACCCAGTAAAGCCTAAAGCTTGAGGGCCAAATTAAATAAAATAAATAGTCCATCTTCACAATGATTTATGTCACTGTAAATTATAAAACTACTGCATTTATTTTATTATTAATAAAGGTATTCAATATTCAGTAATATAAACATCCCAACTTTAATTATACCTATGAATGTTAATATATGATGGAAATTACGGTATATAATTAAAAATTTCACACAAAATTTACAATACAATTAATGTTTAAAATACAAATAGATTAAAATTCGACTGAACAGAGAACATAACATCCATACTACTTTTACTTCTTTCCCTCCTCTTTTTCCATTCCAACAGCTCAATTGCTGTCTCTTCTCCTGACAAAGTTGAACTCTTCACTCAAATTTCGTCTCGAATTCAACCCTCGACGATTCCGGTGCTGTTGCTCCATCTCCTCCTCCCTCTGACTTTATTATGGCTGAAATTAGAATCTCTTCCAAAGATGTTCTTTCTGCCCTATCTGGGTTCAAGTCTAGGAAGGAGTACTGCCCTGCCAAGAACTGTGTTTCTGAGCTGAAACTCTGCCTAGGCAAACTCTGGTCTTTGCCTTTCATCTGGTACTTTTTCTTCCTGCTGGAAGTTCACTTTCATTCAGTCTGTACCAAAGAAGGGTGACCGCTCTCAACCCTCCAACTATCATCCAATTGCTTTAATTTCTTGCCTTTCCAGACTTTTAATCTAACCTTAATAAGAAGACTCTTAAACACTTCTCTTCTCACAATCTTTTTTCAGATTGCCAGTATGGGTTCTGCGAGGGATGCTCTACTGGTGATCTTCTATATCTCTCTGACTCTTTGTCATCCTCCTCTGGGATTTCAGTGAAACCTTCGCTATTGCGCTAGACATATGAAAAGCTTTTGATAGAGACTAGCACAAATGTCCAAATTCGAAAATGCCTTCCTTTGGTTTCTATCTGCTACTTCATCTCCAATTTCCTTTCAGGCCAGTCTATAGCTGCGGTTGTTGATAACCACTGTTCTTCTACTAAAGCTATGAAGAGTGGTGGGCCCCAGGATTCTGTCCTGTCACCCACTCTTTTCCTTTTATTTATTAATGATCTATTAAGTAGCATTTCCTGTCCTAGCCACCTGTATGCCGATGATCCCTCTTCACTTCTCCACCCAGGAGGTTAGGTGTGTTGTACCAGCTCCACAGTTTCTTCACCCCCATTCAGTTACTGCCTCTGTACAGGGTCTTGCCCATCCTTGTATGGAGTATGCTTCTCATGTGTGGGGTGGATCAACCCACATAACTCTACTTGACCGGGTGGAATCAGGCTCTTTGTCTCATCAATTTCCTGCCTGTCTTCAATCCCTCTCTCTTTGCCACAATGTTGCCCTTCTCTCTCTTTACTATCGCTATTATAATGGATACTGCTCTTCTGAACTCTCTAACTGCATACCTCCTCCTTTAAAGAGAGTACGCAGCACCAGACATTCAACACATTCTCATTTCTTGTGTCCAACTCTCTAATGCAAGGGTTAATCAGTATTCTCACTTTCATTTACTCAACTGGTGAACTTTGGAACAATCTTTCTCAATCCATCTTTCCCCATGTCTATGACCTCCAACCTTTCAAATGCAGTGTCCATTGTCCAGGCATCTCGAAAACCCTGGACCTTGATTTTCTCTCTTCTTCTTCTATGTGTATTAACCCTTGGCCCCTCCTTCTTGCCTAAAAAAAATATTTTACATACAAAATATAAAACATTGTGATTTATAGAGCTGACATTACACAACTGTACAAAACCTCTGTTAGATATCAGCAATGCATATCCACGTATCACCACCCTAAAATGCGTAGTTGTTGACAGGCCTGCAATGAACCCATTTCCAATTCATTTTAACCCCCTATTTGTCTCCTGAACCATTTTGTTCTTACCACTTGATCCTGCGCAGTGACTACCCGCCTTTCATAATCTCTTTCTAAAAGGTTGGGTGTGCTGTAACAACTGCAGTTTTCTTCACCTCCACTCAGTTGCTGTCTCTGTACAGGGGTCTTGTCTGCCCCTGTATAGGGTATGCTTCTTATTTGCAGGATGGCTCAACCCACAGAGCTCTACTTGACCAAGTGGAATCAAAGGCTTTTTGTCTCATCAAATCCCTGCCTCTTATTGTCTATCTCCAATCCCTCATTCTCTCTTTACTATCATAATGGACACTGCTCTTCTGAACTCTAACTACTTGCTCCCCTTCTTTAAGGGGAGCTTGCAGCATCACATCTCCGACTGATTCTCATCCCTTTTCTGTCAAACTCTTGATGAATTTGCCCTTGGCCACTCCTTCCTACGTAAAAAAGTTTGCAAATTCTCCAATAAATCGTTCAACAGATCTTATGTCCTGAAGTGTTGAAACTATCCACAAGCCACTAAATGACTCGCTCTCTGTTCCACGAACAAAACCTGTGACTGTCATCAGGTGATAGCCCAGCCATCCTTTTGAATCCATTTGCATATAAGGCTTTACCTTGTGCACCTATCAATAACAGACCTGTGATGGTTTTGTTGTCTGAAATATTTTATCACTTATATAATAATTTTTGCACACTGATTCTGAAGATAATATTCATTTTTTGCCACCATATACAGATTTTTCACAAAATGTCATATTTCATATTACATATGTAAGTAATTTTCATTAAAAACTACTGCCTATAAATGCTTCCAGATCAGAAGTGACATCACAGCATCTTCTAGAACACTTGAGAAATGCACCGCTAGTATAAAAGTGATTGACAAGCCACGAGTGTGTGCAAGGTTATAGTTCTTTATTATTCAAAGGTGCGTGGTGACTATATTTCTCTTTTTGAAATTTGTTTATTGTCACTATGGCAACCAGAAGGTGTGTAAATAGCCCAAACATTTTCTGTTATATTTGTGGAAAATTTACTGTGAAAAAACAAAGGCAAGATATTACAGACTTTGTCAAGAAAGCACACTATGTGTACTTTGGAATGAAACTTGGGGATCAAGACAAATCATGGGGTCCACATAAAGTTTGCATTGTTTGTGTTGAACAACTTAGACTGTGGAGTAAGGGTAAAAAGGATTCTTTACCTTTTGCGATTCCAATGGTCTGGCGTGAGCCTAGAAATCACAGCAATGACTGCTATTTTTGTTCATGTAACGTGCAAGGCTACAATACTAAAACTAAAAAGGAAATTTCTTATCCAAACTTTCAGTCTGCTATAAGACCTGTTGTTCATGGACCTGAGATACATGTACCTACTAAACCAAATACTCTTAATATAACTTCATCTGATTTGGTGTCTGATGATGGAAATGATGATATTGATTGTCTTCAAACTGAAACATCTGGTGAACCCCAATTGTTTACACAAAGTGAACTTAATGATTTGGTAAGAGATTTGTGTCTCCTGAAGGATTCTTCAGAGATTTTGGGATCCAGACTTTGTGCAAAGAACTTGCTTTCTCCTGGAATGTCATTTTACTGGTGAAGAAATTGAGAAAAAGAATTCATCCAATATTTTTCTCAAGAAAATTCACTGGTATATTGCAACAATGTTTCAGAACTAATACTTAAGCTAGGCACTGCAGTCTATGACCCAAATGAGTGGAGACCATTGATTCCTCCAAAAGAAGTCTAAAAGGCATCCTCCTTCACAATGGTAACTTGTATGCATCCATTCCTGTGGCTCATTCGATTCACTTGAAGGAAACATATGAAAATCTTGAGCTTCTTCTAGCTAAGGTTAAATACAAAGAACATGGTTGGCTACTTTGTGGAGACTTAAAAGTGATTTGTATGTTATTAGGTCAACAACCAGGTTATACAAAGTTTCCATGTTTTTTGTGTGAATGGGATAGCCAAGCAAGAACTCAGTACTGCATAAAAAAGGAATGGCCATGCACAGTCAACCTGACACCTGGTTCTAAAACCATTCAATGTGAAAGTTTGGTTGCCACAAACAAAGTCCTTTTACCTCCACTTCACATAAAATTGGGCTTGATGAAGCAATTTGTTAAGGCCTTGGATAAAGATGGAGATTGTTTTAAGTATCTGTATGGTAAATTCCCAACTCTTTCGGAAGCAAAATT
The DNA here is from genome assembly GCA_023014485.1 of Bathynomus jamesi. Taxonomy (NCBI): domain Eukaryota; kingdom Metazoa; phylum Arthropoda; class Malacostraca; order Isopoda; family Cirolanidae; genus Bathynomus; species Bathynomus jamesi. The sequence continues at coordinate 306,784 of JAJOZX010001039.1, read as the reverse complement.
GAAAGAAGGAATTTTCATTGGTCCCCATATTAGAAAATGGACTTTGGATGAACACTTTGAAAGAACAATGAACAATCTTGAAAAAGAAGTGTGGATTGCTTTTAAGGATGTTATCAGCAAATTTTTGGGGAACAACAAAGACCCAAATTACCAAAACATTGTGAACAGCATGCTAAATAAGTTTAAAGAGTTGGGTTGTAATACGAGTTTAAAATTACATTTCTTACATTTACACTTGGATTACTTCCCAGAGAATCTCGGAGTCCTCAATGAAGAAATGGAGAAGAGATCAGGGAAGGTGGGACATTAGCGTGATGGCTGATTACTGCTGGATGTTGAAACAGGATACTCCAGAATTATTACATAAAAGAAAAGGAACAGTGCATACAAATAAAGATGAATATGTAATTGACATTAATAGTCTTCTTTAAGTTGTTTGCATTTGTAATTAGTATAACAAAGCAAAATAAGTACCTAATGTAAGATAATAAAAATCCACTCAAAACAGTGGGTTTTTATCATCATATTTTGACCTCCACATAAAAAAAGTGAAGTTTTTTGCATTTACCTAATGTAAATTGAAATAAATAATAACTATTAGATGTATTTCAGTTATTTTTTTACCATTCTGAAACCAAATTATTGCTCTATTTAATGAAACTTGCATAGGGTTGATTGAATTAGTACTATATAGATTATATGCAATTGCACACCAACCAAAAAAGCATGTGGACAAAAGGCCTATTTTGTGTTGCCCTGAATCCTGTGAAAAAAAAATTTCAATAAAATAATTTTTGCAACATTTTTTCTGTTTGAATTAAGGTGCCTTTTGTCAGTAGGTTAGGAGGCTGCAGGGGATGGGGGTAGATTGAACAGAAATATTCACACATGGGGTCAGATTGACCACAGAGTGGGGTGAGATTGACTAGCAGTTATTATTGTTGTTTCACTATGATTTAGATATATTTTATTGTTTTATTGCATCTATATTTGTTGTTTTGCTTTGATTTAGATTTTTATTGTTTTATTATAAGTAATGTTTTTTCTTCTTTTTTATATTCATTAATATGCCTAGAACTTATAGACAAGAACCTGGCTCTCATCAACACAGGAATTTCTCAAATCAGCAGCTCAATGAGGCTGTTACTGCTGTGCAAAATGGTGAACTGTCATTGACCCAAGCATCAATACAGTACTCCATACCCAAAGGAACACTGTTCAACAAGATCCACAACAAGCATAAAGGCAAAACAGGTGGACAAACAGTACTGTCCAAAGAAGAAGAAGAATTGCTTATTGCAAGCCTTGTGACATGCTCTGATTGGGGTTTCCCCATGAATCGACTTGATTTGCGGATGACTGTCAAACATTATCTTGATAAGAAAGTAAAAATAACAAAATTTAATGACAACAAACCAGGCAGACTGAGTGATTGCTTTTTTGAAGAGACACTCTGATCAACTTTCAGAACACTTTGCCAATAACATAAAAAGCTCTAGAGCTCAAGTGTCACAGAAAGTTCTTCAAGATTATCATGGTCAACTTGAAAAGTCCTTGCATGGCTTACAGGCTCATCAAATATTTAATTACAATGAAACAAATTTGGCAGACAACCCAAATGCTAAAAAATATCTGTATAGGAGAGGTACAATGTATCTGGATAAGGTTGTTAATTACTCCAAGTCATGTGTTACTGTGATGTTTTGTTGCTCTGCTGATGGGACCCTTCTGCTACCCTATGTGGTGTACAAAAGTCCTGGAGGCCAGTGTAACCTGTATTCATCATGGGTTGAAGGGGGACCCAGGGGATCCCCATGCTGCAAGAGAGGTGCCCAGTTTGATGTGACAAAGAGTGGTTGGTTCGATGTGACAGTATTTGAGAAATGGTTCATGAACCTTTTCCTACCCCATGCAAAGAATATTGAAGGCAAGAAAGCTATCATCAGTGATTTTCACCCAATGTCCTCAAAGAATGTACTGCTAATGATATCACCTTCCTTTGCATGCCGCCCAATTCAATGCATCTTGCTCAACCTTTAAATGTGTGCTTCTTTCACCCTCTGAAGAGAGCCTGGTTAGAGTTGTTACATCATTTCAAAGAGCAGAATCCAACAAGAAGTTCTGTTGACAGGAAAGTGTTTCCTAAGCTGCTAAAGGCTCTTCTAAATGAAGAAGAGATTAAAGGAACACTGAAAGACAATCTTATCAGTGGTTTCAGAGCAACTGGAATTTTTCCATTGGACATACAGCCACTGCTTCAAAGGCTGGCCAATGGATTCAATGCCCTCTTGGATGTCAGTCAAGTAGACAATGAAGCAATGAACAAATCATTAACAATGCTCCTGAAAGAGAAACGATACCATAGTAGTTCCAACCTGCCAACTCCAAAATGACAGAGAGGAGAAAAGATCAAGATTGTTCCTGGTGCTCCAGTCTTAACAACCCCTTCTGAAAGTAGTGATACTGATGCATTGGTGCATGATGGTGACAGTGATAATGATGGTATTAATGATGCTGTGCAAGTACCCAGCACATCAGGCACAAGCAGTGAAACACTACCAGTGCATCATGACATCAAAAACATAAAACAGGACATGTTTGTATTAGTGAACTTTCCAGGGAAGAAGTGTAATGTGACATATCTTGCTAAGGTCATCGAGATTGATGAGGTGGGAAGTGATATTTGCGTTAAGTGCTACAAGAACACAAATAACACTAATAAAACTTTTGTGGAATTGAATGAAGATCCTTCTTGGGTTTCCTTAAACCAAATATATATAAGTGAATTCCCAAGACCTAAATATGACAGACAATGCTTATATGTGTTTGAGGCTGCAGTGCTTCTATAGATATGGTAACTACCATAGCTCAATTACAGAATGTATTTTATGTAAATATGAAAAAAAAAATAATGTAAATACATGTATTACAAGTCTGTGGGTCAGTTTGACCATACCATGTGGTGAGTTTGAACACCCAGTCAAAGTCCCCCCCATATCACGGGTGAGTTTGAATGCCCACATTTAAATTAATTATAAAAAAAGAAGAGGACCAAAGAATCTCATAATTAAGGTGAGGTAGACCTAATGCTAAGACATTTTTTTAACCAATGACTAGTTCTTTTTCAGCAAAGGTAAGTGAGGTGTAGCTTGCAGAAGTTGAAAAGTGTTCAAAGTCACCCCAAGTTACAGTACCTTTCTTCATCAAATTTCAGGACTCATTTCCCAAACCACTACAACAATCTTTCCATGTCAATGTACTTCTTTCCCAGCTTATCAGTAGGGTAAATCGACCTGCTGTGACATTCTTCTTCCAGGCTTTAATTTCTTTTCATTTTTCTTTTGTATAGTAATTTTTGTTTTTCTGGCTATTTTTCTGGATGTTGCTAACAAGTTTATGGCTATTACTTTATTTTCAGCAGTCAGTTCAGTTTTGCAGTTTATTTTTTACTTTTATCAACACATTCTTTCCTAGGTTCATCTCTCCCTTTTGTGTGGTCTATTGTAAAATTTAGTTTTTTTTACTTCCTTTGTTTTACTGTTGATTCGTACATTGGGAGAGTGGTACATATCTCAGCGAGACAGTGGGTAGGTGGTGTCACTGGGTTGGGGATGGTAGACTTGGGGGGTTGAGTAAGGTTTGTTTGCTGGATAGGTGGTAGGAGGGGTATGGACTTAGATGCGATGAAGTATATGGGAATGGGTGAGGAAGAGAAAAATTGATTCCACTGAGAAGTGGGGGCCTTTGGCAAGTATGGATTGTAGATGCTCGGGTATGGAAATACTGGACAAGAGAGGGAAACACCTGCGATGAAGAGTGGACAGGTTTGGGCATTTAATCACCAGGTGGTGGCAGGTAGGGCAGAGCAGGGCTGGCGATTTAGACATAAGGTGACCATGTGTAATGCGTATGTGTCCTATGCGGAGATGGGATAAAATCACTTCATGGTGGGACTGGTGGAATGAGGAGGCCCAATATCCTAATTGCGGTTTGATCTTGTGGAGTTTGTTTTGTGTGGCCTGGTCCCATTCCCATTGCTAGATGGAGCGGAAGTGGGAGCGGAGAGTCAGGAAGAAGTCGGAGAAAGGGAGGGGCTGGGAGGAGGCTGGCAGTATGCAGGCCATCTTTGCAGTGTGGTCCACCTCCTTGTTACCTTGGATGCCAGCATGTGTCAGGACTCAGCAGAAGGTGATTGTCTTATGTTGGAAAGTTGTTAAAAAGTGGAAGGTTTGCTGGATGGTGCAGATGAAGGGGGGGGGGGGGGGGGGTAAATATCTTGAGGGAGAGAAGTGTGCTTTGAGAGTGAATAAATGACAAAGGAGCTGGCATGGTGGGTGTGTACAATGTCGAAGGCCTCCATAATCATAAAGAGTTCTGCTGAGAAAACCTGAGGCCTCGAGAAAGCAGCTGGGCCAGTATCACTGCTGCGGTAGCCATACCAATCTTTGAGTGCGAACCATCTGTATAAATGGGGACAGTGTCCGGGTGTTGGGTTGCATATTCTCAGAAGAGTGACCTGTATACCGTAGCAAGCATGGTAGTCTTTGGTAGGGCACACAGGTCCTTGCAAAACTTGATAGGGGTGAGGAGCCAGGGAGGGTGGATGTTGTATGAGATGGGGAAAACTGAAGGGGCAGAAAGGTCCAGGAAAGAGCAGACCGCTTCAGTGAAGTGTGAGCTTCATCCCAAGTGAGAGTTCAGAAATCACCACACACAGAAGTGGAGAGGGTAGTCTCTGCACACAAAGGTATGTCCTCATGAGGAGCAAACCCTGTTGGAGGGTGAGAAGGAGATAATTGCATTCCACTTGGAAGCTGGAGGCTGGGGAAGAGTGGAAGACACCAGTGGCAAGGCGGAGGCCCCTATTCAGTACCAGGTCCAAGATATGGAGGCAGGAATTGGAGGCTGAGCCATATACAACACTGCCATAATCCAGCTCAACTGGACCATGGAAGTGTAAATATGAAGGAGAGAGCGTCATCTGCACCCCCATGTGGTGTGGGAGAGGTGATCTAGGAGGGTGAGGAGACAGGAGGATTGCTTCAGGTGTTTGAGATGGGGAACCCAGTTGAGCCATTGGTCCAGAATCATACCCAGAAATTGTGAGGAGGGTACAACCTCAAGAGGATCACCATATAATGTGACAGAGGGGATGGGAAGGGTTGTGGATCTTCTTCTGCTGAAGAGCATACACTTGGTCTTGGGGATAGAGAGGCGGAACCCCACGGACATCACCCACCTTCCCACCCAATAGATGGAGAGCTGAATTTGCCATTGAACAACAGATGGCTCCCGCCCTGCAAAGTAGATAGTGAGGTCATCTGCATAGATGGAAGAATGGATGGTGGAAGGAAGGCATTTTGTGACCATGTTCATTACTATAGAAAAGCATAGAACACTGAGGATACTTCAATGTGGGACCCTATCCTGCTGCACAAAGGTGTCTGAGAGGACTGGACCCACCCAAATTTTAAAGGTTCAGAGAGGAAACTCCTGAAGAAGGTCAGCAGGGCTCCGATGAGACCCAGATTTTGGAGCTGACTGAGTATTATTTTCCGATGGGTAGTGTCGTAGGCCTTCTGTATGTCAAAAAAAATTGATAGGATGAAGTGTCCACTGTCAAAGGCTTTCTGTATGTCTCGGCTGAGGAGCAGAATTGTGTGAAGCTGAACTGGGTAGCTTGGAAGGAATCACTATTTTCGAGGAGGAAGGATAGTCGTGTAGCAACAATTTTTTCTAAAATTTTGCAGGCACAACACATTAGGGTGATAGGTCTATAGTTTGTGGGATTGAGGGAATCTTTACCAGGTTTGGGGATGGGGATTACATGGGCCTCCCTCCACCAGGAGGGAGAGGCATCCTCTATCCATATGTGGTTGTACAGGTCTGGTAGGAAAATTTGTAAGGTAGGGTGGATGTGCTGGATCATGCTGTATGGGATATCATCTGGGCTGGGGCAAAGGGATCGTCATGAGGCCAGTGCCACCTGTAGTTCATGCATAGTGAACAACCAATTGTGGGTGCTGTCTTGGGATGAAGAGGAGTTATTGTTAGGGGTGGGTATGAGGGAACTGTCCACAGATGAAGAAATGGCAAAAAGATAGAAGCTAGGTGGTTTGCCACCAATTTGGGCTCGTATAGAAGTCCATCATTAATCCGGAGGACCAGGGGTGGGGAGGGGACATGTTGCCTCTCGACATCCTGTACCTTCTTCCAGATGGTAGCTGAAGGTGTGGTGGTGGTGGTGATGCTGGACACAAAGGCATGCCAAGAAGCTCAGTGGGCTTTCTTCATCATAGAGCAGGTGATGGCCCTGGCTCACTGCATCTCCATGCGATGGATGGGGAGTCGCATATGGTATAAGTGTTGAGTAGCCTTCTTCTTGGTGTGTATGGCCTCCGTGCACTCTGGGGTCCACCAAGGTACCCATTGGGTATGGAGGTAGGTGGAGGATCATGGAATGTTAGTGCATGTAGCTGCTACAATGACTGATTTGAAGTATGCGATGCACTTGTTGGAGGATGGGAAGTGGGCAGTCATAATGATTGTAGATGTATTGTCATGAAAGCAGGACCAGTTAGCTTTGGCAATAATCCATTTTTCCAGTACCTGAATGGTCAGGTTGGGCCAATTTAGTGTGAGTTGAACCAGGAAATGGTCACTACCATAGTCCTCTTGAAGGACTTGCCATGTGAAATCTAGGAGGGCATCGGTTGAGACAAATGACAGGTCTATACAGGATGGAGTGCAGTGGTGGCATGGTAGAATGTAGGATAGCTCAATCATGATAGTAATCAGGGTCAGGGCCATATAGGTGGAATGTGTGTCTCCCCACAAGGGGTGGCAACTATTGAAATTGCCCAGTAATAAAAGGGCCTGGGGAGTTGTTTCACCACCTCCACCAGGTCATCATGGGAGATTTGAGTGTGGGGAGGGAGGTATATTGAACAGACAGTGTACTGTCTATCCAGGGAAAGCCAGGTAGCAATCACCTGTAACCTGTGGGTTGGATTTCCTGATTTGTTCCGCTAGGATTACGTTCTTCTGTCTGCTCCATTTCTCAAACTGTGAGTATTTGGAGCAGTGCAAAATTATCTTCTTTTCTTCAATGGTCCATTTTATTGTATCATACCTAGGTAGGTTTCTTTTTAAGGCCATTTTCAATTGAAACTGCTGGGATCCAGGGTCATTACTTTGGCCTGGTGGGGTCCCCCACATTGATCCCTTTGGTGAAGTTTCTTCTACTCTGGGATTGAAAAAAGTTGCACCATTGCTCTCCTCACTCACCCTGGTGTGTAAGCAGGTTGAGGGGACCTTTTTATCCTGGGTGACATCCTGCCAGTATGAGTTTTCCTTAACAGACATTTCATATTAGTTGAAGCTTTTAGCTAAGGTTGGTGCCTCTCAGGGAGGTCACTTCCTCATGGCTGTAAACAGCCAAACCCTGTGTTGATAGGACCTGAGTGTGCGAGGAGAATGGCTCAAAGGATCTTCATACCCAGTATGAACTCTTAAATGCATTTTTAGCTGACTTTTCTGTGCCTAGTATGGACTCCCCTTTTCAATGCTGCACTGTAAGACCAAATATCACATTTAAAAGGTTTTCCTCAAGTATGAACTCTTAGGTGCGCTTTCATCCGACTTCTTTGTGCTGAACTGTAAGAACAAATATCACATTTAAAAGGTTTTTCTCCAGTATGTACTCTTAAATTGGCCTGAAACACATGTTTATGCGCTGTAATGTTAGAACAAATATCACATTTAAATAATTTTTTATCAGTATGAATTCTTAAATGCACTTGAAGCATATTTTTCCATGTTGCAGCATAGGAGCACATCCCACATTTAAAAGGTTTTTCTCTTATTGTTTTTTACTCTTTTTAGTACTTTTTATAGCTGTGAGTGGGGCTTCCACCCAAAGCCAAACACTTCAGCTATGTCTGGACTGACTTGGCCTAGTTCATTTAAGGAGGGTAGTTGTTCCTTTTAATGCCCCAATTTGGATTTCTATGGCCTGGGGCTGTCCTGGGATTGAATACAGGAGTTGTTAAGTTCTCCTGTATGAACTCTTAAATGTAACTGAAGCCAATTTTTCTCTGATGCAGTGTAAGAACAAATACCACATTTAAAAGGTTTCCCTCTTTTTAGGTTTATACTCTTTTTAATATTTTTAATAGTTGTAAATGGGGCTTCCACCCGAAGCCAAACACTTCAACTATATCTGAACTTGGCCTAGTGTTGATTTGCTGCCAGGATTACATTCATTTCTTTTCTCCAATGGTCCAGTTTATTGTCCACTATGTACTCTTAAATGGGCCTGAAACAAATGTTTATGCACATCCCACATTCAAAAGGTTTTTCTCTTTTGGTTTATACTCTTTATTGTTCTTTTTATAGCTGGAAGTGGGGCTTCCACCTAAAGCCAAACACTTCAACTATGTCTGAACTTGTCCTAACATTTGTTTAAGGAGGGTGACCATTCCTTTTAATGCCCCTGTTTGAATTTCTATAGCCTGGGGCTGTCCTGGGATTGAATTCAGGTTAAGTTGATAGGTTGTTCTTCATCATACCTATTGCCCCAACTATGATGGGGAGAATGGCAGCTTCTTTCAATCTCTAGTTTCTCTTTATGTCATAGATGAGTGCCTGGTATTTGGTAATTTTTTCCTATTAAGGCCATAGTCATTTGGGACACTGACCTCAATAAGTAAGGCACTCCTTTCCCTCTTGTCCCACACTACTATGTCCAGTTTTACTGCAGAGTTGTCTATAAAAGTGGCTGTTGGAATTACTGTATCATAGTATATAGTATAATGGTTATTTCCAGTGACTGATGCAGGTGTATGGTCCCATACATTTTTACTGCATTCTAGTTCTAATGCTATCATGATCTTCCAGTGGATATATTTGCAAATTTTATTGTGTCTGGCTGTACAGTACCCATCTGCTATGAGCACCCTACAGCCTGATATTAGATGGCCAATGCTTTCCACCTCAAAATGACAATATCTTCACCTTCATTATTACTTATTCCAGCCATTTTTTTAAAAGCATTTGTTAGGAGTGCAAGATCTTGGGCACCCATTATTAGTTGCTCTCCATTGTATTGCAGAACTCTTCTCCTTAACCATTCCAATGATCCTTCTTTGTTGATGTAGTCTTGCAATTCTTGATAGTATATTCCAGCTCTTTGATGTTGTTCCCATTCTTCTGCATGCTTGGCCTGTTGTTCCAGCACATATCTTTTGTGACTTTTCTTAGCTATTAAAGTGGCTGGTACTCTTTCAGTTTCCACTTCTTCTGTCATATTGTTCCCTCCAAAGTGCTGGGCCAGTTTGGTAATGGAAGTATGTTGCGTTACTCTTGTGTTGTGGTGTTCACGGACCAGAGCTATTGTAGGGCTACTCAAACTCCTCAGATACTGCCTAATGCTGATGGTTGATGATTGGTGCAGCTGGTTAACCTCAATCAATCCTATTCCTCCCAGTTTTCTTGGTAGGTATAATCTGGGAAGACACTGGTTCTGGTATGTTGTTCTATTTAGAGTGAGGATTTTTCTGGTCTTAACATCTAGCTTGTTTAGTTCTGATTGTGGCCAGTCTATGATCCCTATACTATAATTGATAACAGGGATGGCGAGTTGATTTACAGCTGTTATTTTGTTCTTTGATGTAAATTGGGTCTTGCAGATCTTTTTTAGTCTTCATACATACTCTCCACTGATTTTCTCTCACATTTGCCAGTGTTCTATTTTTCCACTTTCTTCTATCCCAAGGTATTTGTAGGAACTATCCTTTTCCAAGTCTTTAATCTCGGTGTCTCTTCCTAAATTGATGTTATAAGTTTGTACTCTCTTGCCTCTTCTAAGTGTACACTTAGCACACTTATCCAATCCAAACTTCATTTTTATATCACCGGAGCAGGTATGGACAATCCAATCCTTAATAGGCATTCCAGGTTTTGGTCAGAGTCTGCATACAGCTTCAAATCATCCATAAACAGGAGATGGTTCAGAACACTATTTGGATTTCTTCGCCTAGTTTGACTGAGGTTGTAGCCCTTGTTATTGCTAAGTAATTTGCTAAGGGGGTCCAGGGTAAGGCAGAATAGCAAGGGTGATAAGCTGTCACCCTGGAATATACCCCCTCATAATCTTGACACAGGGGATGGATATTTTCCCATTTTCATGGGTGAGATTGATGTTTGTTCACCATTTTGTAATCTGGTTGGTTAAAGTGCTAATAATGGTAGGATGGATTTTGTACAGCTTAAGGCATTTCAAAATCCAGGAGTGTGGGACACTATCAAATGCCTTCTGATAGTCTATCCATGCCATACTTAGGTTTCTACCTCTCTTCTTACAGTCTTCAAGGAGAGTTTTGTTGATGAGCAGCTGATCCTTTGTGCCAAAGCAGCTTATTCTACATCCTTTTTGTTCTTTCTCCAGATAGTCTCCAGCATCCAGGTGTTCATATATACTGTCTGCAATTAGGCCTGTAAATAGTTTATAGGTGGTGGTGAGACAGCAGACTGGGGGGTAATTATTTGGGAGATTTGTCTCACGAGTCTTAGGGATGAGGGTTGTATCTCCACTTGTAAGCCATTCTGGTGTTTCTTCTTCTCCCTGCAAAATTCTGTGAAAAGTGGCAGTGTAATGGTGGTGTAATGCTGCGATCTGTTTCAGCCAGAAATTTGGGAGCTTGTCTGGGCCAGGTTTTTTAAAGTTGGAGAATTTTGCCAGTTTCCTTCTTATCTTGTCTTCCATTATAAATAACTCCTCCATTTCTGGTTTACCCTCATTTGCTACCCTGATGGTCTCTATCCAGTCAGCATCCTGGTTATGCTCTTCATGGGTTTCAAAGAGGGGTTTCCAGTATGCCTCCAACTGGCTTTAATCTGGTGGTTCATGGACTATTATTCATTCCCTAATGAGATTTTGGTAAAAGCCTCTAGGGTTTGATGAAAATTGCTTGTTATGGTTTTTCATGTCAATCTGCTATTGTTTATTCCTGATTCTTTTGGCTAGGGCTGGAATTTTTCCTTCCAATTCCAGCGCCTTGTCATGTAGTTGATTATCTCTCAAGTTATACTTCCTCTCTATTTTCCCTATTTTCTCCCGTATGAACTCTTGAATGCACTTTTAGCTGATTTTTCTGTGATGCAGTATATGAACAAATATCACATTTAAAAGGTCTTTCCCCAGTATGAATTCTTAAATGCATTTTTAACTGACTTTTCTGTGCTGCAGCATAACAACAAATATCACATTTAAAAGGTTTCTCCCTAGTATGGACTCTCAGGTGCATTTTTATGTGACTTTTCAATGCTGCACTATAAGAACAAATACCACATTTAAAAGGTTTTTCTCTAGTATGAACTCTTAGGTGCGCTTTCAGCTGACTTCTTCGTGCTGAACTGTAAGAACAAATATCACATTTAAAAGGTTTTTCTCCAGTATGTACTCTTAAATGGGCCTGAAGCACATGTTTATGTGCTGTAGTGTAAGAACAAATATCACATTTAAATAATTCTTTACCAGTATGAATTCTTAAATGCACTTGAAGCATATCTTTACGTGCTGCAGCATAGGAGCACATCCCACATTTAAAAGGTTTTTCTCCTGTATGAACTCTTAAATGTAACTGAAGCCGATTTTTCTGTGATGCAGTGTAAGAACAAATATCACATTTAAAAGGCTTTTCCCCAGTATGAACTCTTGAATGCACTTTCAGCTGATGTTTGTGTGCTGCAGTGTAAGAACAAATATCACATTTAAAAGGTTTTTCTCCAGTATGAACTCTTAAATGAAGTTCGAGACTTCTTTTGAACTTTGTCTGATAAGGGCATATAGAACACTTGAATATAATCTTTTGTGTGAGATGCTTCTTCTTATGCTCAGAATTAAGTGAACTGATGACATTATTTGCACTTGGAGTAGGGGCATTTTCTGTTTGCTTACAAAAATCAAAAGTCTTGGGTTTTTGAACTTCTGATTTTGTTTTTGAGTTCTGCTTTAGTTTGGATCCCTGAAAATGAGTTACATAAAATTAGTTTAGTTGTTACACAATTTATACACTAATTACGTGGCTAAAACTATGATATTAATTATGCTCTATTTTTTCCCTGCAGCAAAGTATGCAAATAACTTATCATTGATCAAATTACTGAAATTTTTTTTTAAAGTTCTATAGTTTACTTCACTGCAGTGTTATTACACCATTCATTTCTTACCAATGCTTTTTACCACAATAACTGATAGATAATTAGTTTTACAGCTGTTCCATTCTGAGAACTTTTCTCTACATATAAAATGAGGTTATTTTGTACTTGCAGGCAACCCATACTTTCTATCATGTCAATGTGAGCAAATGAGTCAAGGGCTAGCTTGACAAACATCTGTACCTGTGTGTGGTTTAGGTGTACTTTACCTTTCCCCCAAGAAATGAAAGGAAAGAGGAATGAATTTTCATGAAAACTAGAATGTTGAAACAGTAGTTTATCAACCTTCATTATTAAGGCCACGATATATCTACCTATTGCCCCCCTTTCTGACAAAGTTAAAATTTTTCTAAATCAATTTAAATAATTTCAGGACTGACATTTCAATCACCACCTTTGCAAATAAAAATTTAATTTATTAACCCTGTAACACCAGGTATGGATATGATTGATAACACCACTGTCTGCAAAAAATGGGGAAATCAAGAATAATTTTCTAGTAAAAAATGAAAGGAAAAGGAAATGAATTCTCATGATAACTAGAATGTTGAAACAGTAGTTTACTAACCTTCACTATTAAGGCCACAATATATCTATCTACCTATTCCCCCCTTCCTGACAAAGTTAAAATTTTTCTAAATCAATTTAAATCACTTCAGGACTGATGTTTCACTCACCACCTTTGCAAATAAAAATTTAATTTATTAACCCTTTAATATCAGGTATGGATGTGATTGATAATGCCACTATCCACAAAAAATGGGGAAAAAAGAATTCAAGAATAATTTAGTAGTAATTTTATAAGTCATTTTAAACCTCAAAGGCAGGAAAGGTAAAGCATCCCATAGATGTTGACCATCATTTGCGGAAAACCTAAAACATCAATTGATGTTGACTGATGTTCTCTAAGAGAACATCAATGGATGTCAACCAGCATTTAAGGGTTGATATCTAGCTCTGAGATGAGGTACAGAGTAGGTACTGGATTATTTATTTTAGTAAAGTAAGCTTGGGATGAGAACAAGTTTTCTTGCCTTCAAGAAAAATAAAATTTGTCCTTGAAATCTAAGTTCGGAGTAATTGCCTTAAAACAAAACTACATAAATAATAACAATAATTACAATTTGAGGATTGTTAAATTCAACAGTAACAGTTAAGTTCCTATGGCAAAAGGAACTTAGACTGGGCCAATCTGGTAAATAGTTATATGAAAGGATGTCATAGGATGGAAAAAAAAGGGTGGGCAAGACCTTCAATTTTTCCAACTGGGTAGAGGTATGTAGTGTGTAAAGTAGGAATTGTAAACACTCACTTGTTGGTTATCATTTGTGTAATGTTTCATTCCATTATATACATTACAATGTAAGGAATTACATACATTAAACCAGAATAGTTGTCAAAAATTACTTTACTTTAGAAGCTCAGGTTTCACTTCATCTTCAGAAAACAATTACATCAGTAGTAGTTACTATAAAAAAAATTCTGTTTTATATAACTATTTCTGAATTTTATTACAGAATTTTTTTTACAAGTTCAATGAATTAATGGCACCAATATATTCATATCCCTTTTAATATTAACTACTATCAAAAATTTATGACAATGGTCAAAATTTCCAACTAGTGAAAATTAGGGGAAGGAGGGCCAAATGCCCCCCTTGCCACAATGCCATACATCATTTATGATTAAAACTGCTGCTTCAAGCATTTTCATTAAAAAGGAGCTAATTTTGAAAAAGTAAATTATTAGTCTTTTGCATTTTTAAAACCCATATGCCAAAATAACCTATGGAAAAACTATAATATGCCTACAATATGGTATCATATATGGTACCTTTATTTCTTAATTAAATACAAATTATTAATTTATTGAATTAAATAACTATAAAATTGCCTCAGGATTGGTGACATAGCCTATGGGAATGGAAATAATTGTCATACAATAGAACCCAATATGTAGGCATTGGGGCCACATAACAAGAAAAAACGTATTATTTCATATCAAAATTTTCCATCACTGATGCATGAAAATTATTTCAAGAGAAGAAATAATGAAAACAAAAATTAGATGCCTGGGGACTTTGTAAAGTCAGCGAATTTTTAAGACAAAGAAATTTATATTAGCAGCCAGAGCTGCCTACATACAAGCAAAGCTTTAGGCAAGGGAGATGTGATTAATCTTCCTTTAAGTTCTGACTGAATACCTCATAATATAAAACTAATAACTCAAAAGGATAGGCCTATTCCTTCAGATATTTAAGTGTAGTGAATGTCTACATTAATTAAACCAAATAAACTTGTTGCATAACTCCATCCCCTACATCAAAAGAGAGCTGTGCATCCTCCAACCAGAAGTGAGGCCCAATGAAACAATAATGTATGTTAATTCCAGACATGGGCAGTAATGTATTTGAAAATACTTTAATATGTATTTAAATACATGTATTTATATAAATACTTTTTGGAGAGTATATTTAATTACATATTTAAATACTTTCAAAAAGTATTTAGTATTTGTAAATACCTGTTTTTATATACATTTTTGAAATACTTTTTTGTGAACTGTTCAATTTTGCGAGGATGTACAGTTCTAACCACCCAGTATTTAACTGGTACCACATAAAACAGTAAAACATTTTTCAAGATGCTTGTACTACTTCCAGAAAGTTCCAGACTCAGCAAGCTGGAACTTCCAGCCTGCTCTAGTGGCGACTGTCACAGACTCAAATCTGCAGTGCGGCAGCTGGCAGTCTATCCTGAGGCATTGTCATATGTGGTTGTGTAAAGTTCAGCACTAACTGTGCAATTAGCCTTAGCCTATTGATCATATTAGACGAGGACAAAATTTGTAACATGACTGCAGCAAGTGGAAGTGGTGGAAAAGAAGGTGGTAAAATAAGTTGTTGATGGTGGAAGTGAAAACAAAAATAGCAAATCACACCTACACCCACTTTTTGATGGAAAATATTTCCAAATAACTTCCAAAGATGGTAGTAAAGTGAAGACTTTATATCTTCTCTGCCACAAAACAATTGCAGCATCTACTTCTACTTCTGAAAAGTATCTAAATTGTATTTGAAATGTATTTAAATATATTTCAGGAGTAATGTATTTAGTATTTAAATACTTTCTGAAAACCTGTATTTTATTTAGTATTTAATTACTTTTATTTTCAAGTAATGTATTTATTATTTAAATACATCTAAAGTATTTACTCACCATGTCTGGGTAATTTCCTTCTTTACCATTAGGCAGCGCTAAATACTGAAGGCATATAAATTAAACAAACAAAAAACACTACTTGAAGTCCTTTGAAGACCTCCACAAACAACTTTTTAATGAAAAAATGTACAGTTTTTGCCATTCAACTCTCCACCAATATCTGCTGGAAATTTCCAATGGATGAGGGTGATTGCAATCAAACCATAACCCCATATAGTTTTTTCATATGGTGGCCTGTGTTGGGCCAATTTCACCCTGGGCATATTTAGTAGGCCCACTTCACTATAAACCTATTTAATAGGCCTTACTCTTTGAACTCAAAGCCTCATTTAACAGGTTTAGCTCACTTTCATCACAGGCCTATTGAATAGGCCCACTTCACCATAAGCCTACTTAGTAGGCCCACCTTAGTTTACATTAATTAATAGACCTAACATACTCCTACTTCAAACATTACAATTTAGACCTACTAAAAGCCTACCTCTCAAAGTAGGCCCTACTCTTTAAACTTAAGGCCTATACTAAATAAAAACACTAAATATTTAATTTAACCTGTAGTGTAGGTTATATAAAACTTATTACAGCAAGTTAACTCACTCATAAAACTCTCTAAAATCATAAAATTAAACTCAGAACTTTAAAACTAACAATTATGGAAGACATGGACAAAAGGGTAAAAAAAAAACCAGATCAAGAAAACAAAAACAAAACCTTGGAGCTATGGCACCATCTCAAAACTACAAAAAATTAATGAGAAAAAGAATCAGCATGTAAAGGTGTCATCACAAAACTGTACAATGATTACAAACAGAAAGAGCCTACAAGAGATGATCTTGAAACAACATTAAATGCTATTACTCATTACAAACAAGAAATTCTCACACTAGATGAGGGAATAATTACAGAAATTGATGACACAATTGAACTAACAGATGATGAGTATTCTACTCTCCTACTTGACAATGAAAATTACATTAAAAAAGTTGATTTCTATATTTCTGAAATTCAAAACCAACTTCAGTACAAAAGACAATCTGTGAAAAAAATAATTTAAGGCAATTTATCCCAAAAATTGTCATTTTTGTAAAAGTTTAGGAGCTAGGTGGACCCAGTAGATATTAATCAATTGACCTGAAATTTTGCATGTGAATTTTTTTTAGGAAATGTAACCATAATAACGTAGGGCCAAATCAATTTTTGAAAGTTGCCATTTTTGATGCACCCTACTGCCCCCTCTTGCCCCCCCTCCGGACGCCCATGTATATGACTAACAAACTCGCCCTATTATGACAAGGTCTTACACAACTCAAATAATGACATAAATACTGAAATATTAAATAAATCATTAACAACTGAAGAATTAGATAAAGGTGTACAATAGCTCTGGCTATTAGAGTCAGTGGGGGTGCAAGATGGTGATCATACAGACAAAAATCAATTGATGGTTGAAAATTTTGAAAATATTCTTAGCCATCATCCAAGTGAGAGTGAAAGAGGGCGAGTCCAACCAACTCTTCAGCCAAACACCAGAGGTGGTGGTACATGGCCTTCAGTGCCATGTTAGAGAAGCAATGGTCAGGGTAAGCTGCCAAGGCAGAGATCAGGTAGAGGTTATTGGCAGGTGCCCTTACCACCAGGGGAACCTCATGCCAAAACTTACAGTTCAGTAGAGCAATGAAGAGGCAGAGGTCTGTGATGCCCTTCTCTTCCCTGGTGGTGAGGGTGACCTGCTCCCTGAAAAGGAAGATCTTCAGGGTGTAAATGGCTTTAGTCATCCACTGGGCTTGGTACATAGCATCTGGTACCCTGAAATACACCTCTGCAATCTCCATTCCCCTGAGGAAGGCAAGGCACAGATGAAGGAGCTTGGGATAGTCTTCCCTTGGGAAGGAGGATGCAATGGCCACCCTGCAATACAGGATCATCTCTTCCCAGAGATCAGAAAAGGGGCTGGTGAAAAGCTTCTCTTCCACCTTGGATGATGTCTGGCAGGAGTTTGCTGTCCCAGTGGAGCTTTGACAAATGAAGCTTTGATAAGTAATTGTGATTATCAATAGTTACAAAAATGTCCTGATAGTTTGTCATCACTCTGCAGTGCTGCCAAAGCACAGGGCTGGGTGCAGTGCACCCCTCACACCTGCCTAAAACTGGTCCCACCACGAACAATGCTTTCAGCCAAAATTCTGAAAAAAAAATGTAAAAAAAAAGAAAAAAAATGGAAATCTGGCACGACCTCCAAATGAGTTCCAATCTTGGTTTTTGGTGTGTGGAGTCCTGTTACTTAGTGGAACAAGGGCGTATACAGCTAAGTGAAATTTTTATTTTGAAATTTTACCCTATTACCTTGGACCACCCTAATGTATATAATACAAATATTGCACTAAATGCAAAAATTCCTTTACCTTTGGCATTTCCAAGTCAATGATGTTAGTGCTCAGGTGGGTTGTGTGACACCCTCATTAACTTTGTCACAACCTCTCTTTCATGACTCATGGCCGACTGAGGCCACATATTGTAGTGTACTGGAAAAGTATTCAATTGAAGATACCCAGATGGGCAAGGATAAATTGCATTCCACCTATACACAAATTAATGAAACATGACATGTGGGGTTTATAACACACAACCTGAGAAATGCTGAGTTAAAGGAGACATGCAGTTAGAGAGTTCAAAAGAGAAGTGTCCATTATAATAGCGATAGTAAACATTGACTGAGGCAATATTGCAGTGAAGAGAGAGGGACTGAAAATAGTCAGTTAGAGGTGGGGAATTGATGAGACAAAAAGCCTTTGATTCCACCCAGTCAAGTAGAGCTGTGTGGATTGAGCCATCCTACACGCGATAAGTGTACACCATACAGGGTCAGACAAGACCCCTGTACAGAGAGAGCAACTGAGTGGGGGGGGGAGGGGTGAAGAAACTGCAGAGGCAGTACAGTACAACTAACCTCTTAGAAGCTGTTTTGGAAAGAGAGTATATGATCTTTCCCTTTCTCAAATCAGCTCTCACTACAAATACTTTATCAACATGTGTAATATTATGCTTTTTAGATTCAAACTTGCTCAAGATTAGGTTTTAGTGAAATGTTAAAAATCAACACAAATGTGGAAGCAATTCTGGGGGCATGAGACATCAATGTTTAACAATGAACCATAAAATTTCTTTGATAAAAAATTCCTTTCACTGAGGGAATGAACAGGAATGCCATTCAATAAACCCCTAAATTCTTAGAATTATCCAATTATTATAAATACAATTGTCAGTGGCATTACTTCATGTAACATTCCTAAATAAATCAACTTTACAAAACAAACCCAAGTTAATTTTCACAGTGGGACTGTAACAAAAGTAAATGTGCGGGTTCTTTTGAAAAAAAAACTATATCAGCCTATGGTTGATTGACCTCAACCTAGCAATCTGATGAAAATTTCCAGGTTTAATGTTTAGAGAATGGCAAAACACCTATTTTTTGTAAAAAAAAAGTTGTCTATGTGTACATCTTCAAAAGACCTTGTTAAGTAGTTTTTGAGTTAAATTATTAAATTTGTTTGCCTCTGGTATTTAGTGCAACCCAATGGTAAAGAAAATTACCATACTTTTTTCTCATTGGGGTCACTGTCTGTACATTAGGTCTTGCGAATGCCTACTATCCCATTGTTGATGTTGAGATGGTGTGGTTAAAACCACAAGTTTTGTAGGAATTTGCACAGTTAGAAAGGATTCCTGGTAGTTCCCAAACCCCTGAGTGGGGCCTGGGAGATTTCAGTAATCCCCACTGGGTCAGAGTTTTCTTGGAAAGCCAGGCCTTCAGAGTTAATAAAAAGGTTTTTTCTCTTTTTAATTGATTATAACAGACTTGAAATTCTCTCAGCATAGAGAATAATCAGAACTTTGAGCCAGTAAGCATATGGCCATTACTTTAGAAAAGAAAGCATCTCACTTCTCCTTGATGGTGTGGTAGGTGATCCTATAGTCTTGTTTTCACCATTGGTGTTTTGTATTGCTTAACCATTAGCTAGATATAAAGGGCATGTCTAACTTATTTGGATTACTTAAAATTGTCATGTAAATAAAATCATTTTTGAATACCTGATTTCCTTTATAAAGACCTTATTGAAAAACCTAACTTCAGTTATCAATATGCATCACAATGGATTTTGAGCATTTTCAGGCTGTGAACTAAATTGTATTTTTTAACTGCCTTATGAGCAACACATTAATGCAAACACATAACCAAAATTTTAGAACCTTAATTATTATTATTATTACTGTTAATTTCGCCCCCTTTTCTGGCATCATTGCACTCATGGATTCCTGTGGGTCTACTGATACAAGTGTTGGGGGCTAATCCTTAAACGTTTGTTGGGTTTTCTCTTTATCAGGGATTTGTTTTTGGCTGGAACATTTGCTTATTGAAGTGAATCTGGACAAAGTTTTTTCTCCCCCAGTAACTGCACAAATGCTGCTGAAGCCAGAGTTCACACATACTTTTGTTATAATCATTGCTTTTGCACTAATTGAGCCAAGAATACCTTTAATGATTGTGATATGAAGGATATTGTGTTTGGGGTATAAAATGACACATCTGGGACTTATCAGGTTTACACAGTTTGGATAACCACTCACTGACCTTGCCCCTGTGACTAATATTCTTTGTTTTTGTATTAGTTATGCAAGTCCTTTATATTTTTTTGAGTCTTGTTTCCTTTTTGTGATAATGGGCTGGTGACAGCCAATAATTCAGTGAAGTTTTTGTTATGTTGACATTTTTGTGTGTGGTATTGGACTAATAATGTATTTTTTTGGTTTGTAGAAATATTTTTGATGTACAGTAGGCAGTTAGGTTATGCAAGCATATGTTACTGCAACTTAATCAACACAGGCAAAACACTACACCAATTTCACTGTGATAGGCCTATCTATTGTTTTGTTAATTTATTCACAGAACTTTTAGAAAAATTAACACATCCTCCTTGTCTAAAGCAATGCTTCCCAATAGACAGCCCTAAATTATAATTTTCTTTGATTGTCACTTTTTTTGGTTGTTCGCAATGGGAAATCACCAGATATATAATTCACACTTTATATTTACTTCTCTTCTCAAAATTATTTTGATGAGTTGATGTGATGAAAATTTTAGGTACAAAAAATTATGTTCTTGCTTGTTAATGTTGGCTCAATGCCTACATATTTTTTGTTCTTTAGTTCCACCTACATTAATTTTCCTTATTCACAATGAGCTTTATCCCAAATCTCAAGGCAATTTGCAGTTATACAATACAATAAATTAATATTCTGTATTAAATTATGACATAAAGGTACAGTACTGAATACAGTACCATATTGTAGGCATGTTTAGTAGGGTGTGACCGCTGCCCTCCAAAAATAAAAAAATGGTCCTACAATGCTGTTCAAAGTTTTAGTGTTGTGTATTTATCTAGGAAACACCCCTGTAAATTTCTTGGAGATCGGCATGCTAGCATCGTACCAGCAGGTATTGCTATTTCAGCTTATGAACTTCATAAATAAGTGTGAAAATAGCACATTTTATCAGATTTTCATTTCCGGGTCTGGAACGCTGACCCACAAATTTTCCACGTATTATTTTTTTGCATTTAATTTTAATGATGCTCTTTTCTTTTCCCTTGACAGTGATTTGATGTTGTGAATAGAGAATTTAATCATGGATACATGGCAAGATGATGAGTATGTCAGAATGTTATTGGGCACCGTACCCCGAGAAAAAGAAAAGGAAATAAAGGGCTGCAAACTGCCAACTAATAGGCAGGTCTTACTATGTCTGTTAGCAAACCTTTGGGATATGCATTGGGACCAGGCTTTATCTGCCACCATTGACAATGTGCTTTTGCATTACCAGAAGGCGAATGTCCCGACCATTACAGGCAGGAACAATATTGGCCGAGTGATTAAAACTTACTATGACAAAGACTACATGATGCTTATGAAAAAGAATGAGGATAGAAGACGGGCTGATGATCCTGGAATTATGAAGTTTAAATCAGAATTGAGCCTGACGATGAAATTTTATAAGAACACAGTGTTGAAAGACATGGCGGCTGCGAAAAAGGGGAAAACTCAGGCCGAACAAGATGCCATCGATACTGACATACTCTTTATGAAAAGCATGCTAAGTGACAGAGTAGCTACCTACTCTGGGGTAAACAAAGTACTCACAGAAAAGGTTCAGAAGCGACAGAAAAGGCAGATGCGGGAAGAGAAGCGACAAGAGAGAGAGCAATGTGATCATGCTGAGAATGTACAGGCTGATATTGATTCACCTATTAGCTCTGATGAGGACGATGACATTGATGAGGCCAGCACTACTGAACCAAAGAGAAAACATCGGAGAACAGTGAAAGAGGGAATTTCAATTTTTGTGCCCCATGATATTCTGAAGTCGGCAGAACTTGTTTCATGCAGTGTTCGAAACAACATCTCGCCGACCCAGCTGAGTGCAATTGTGTACTCCCTTGTATCTGCATGTGGTGGAGATACATCAAAGCTGAGTCTAAATGCAAGGACGGCCCACCGATACCGAGCTTCCATCATGTCAGAAATAAGTTTAAAAATCATGGATGAATGGCAACCATCAGACAAAGTACTGGTGCACTGGGATGGTAAACTTATGGACATGCTGGATTCCAAAGGCACTGATGACCGCCTGCCCATTCTTGTGTCTGGTGTCAATGGCACAAAGCTTCTTGGAGTCCCACCTCTTCCGCATTTGACTCAAAAAGCTGGCCTGGTTCAAGGAGACTTGATATCAACAGCAACCAAACAACTTCTGGTCGATTGGGAGTGTGAACAGAATGTCGTTGGTATGGTTTTCGACACAACTTCATCCAATACAGGTAAACCTATTTCAAACATCAGCGTGAATTTATTACGACATTAATACCAAAATACAGTGAATGATTTAACAGAAATCTGCAAAAAGCACGTGCCTGAAATGGTGGCCTTAAACTACAATTACATTTTTTTTTTCAGGACAAAAAACAGCTGCTTGCGTCTCCCTCCAAAAGGAATTAGAGCGTGCCGTATTCTGGTGCACCTGTCGCAGGCATGTGGGCGAAGTCATCCTAGGTGTTTGCTGGGATTGCTTGAAAGTGGAGGGCTCTCAAGTCCAAACATAATGGTTTTCCAGAGGTGAGTCATAAGCTTTACAAAATAACAAGGAATATTATTATCTAATGAACAAATTTAGTGGAATTTCTTTTATTAGACTTATAAGATATACTAACACCAAGCAAATGATCGATCATATCAATCTTAATACCCCTAAAACAATATTATAGATTAGTACGAAATACAATAATCCCAATAATTGCATTTCTAGGTTCAAGAACCATTTCTCTCAACTGGCGTACAATGAAAAAAAGAAATACTACTACCCCGCAATGCCTGGAGTGTTTGAGGAGCGCCAGCAGGAGATGGCTGACTTCTTCCGTGAATCTCTAGCCCAACCATTTACACATGGCGACTACAAGGAGCTGGTAGAGCTTTGTCTGCTGCTTGTAACTAAAGGATCCGAGCCAGTGAACTTCACAATGGTCTACCCCGGCACACTTCACAAAGCAAGGTGGATGGCTAAACTGCTCTATACCCTCAAGATTGTTCTTTTGTCAGGCCAGATCAAAGAGCAGTTTCCCAAAGCTGAGGTTGTGACAAAGTCAAATCAGCAAGTTAGAACGGTTTGCTGTGTTCACAGTCGCTGTTTATGTCCCATGGTGGATTGTTTGCCCCATTCCAGCAAATGCGCCACTGAATGACTTGAATTTGGTTGAAACCTTGGCTGAATTTGCCCCATATGACGCCACAATAGTTGACAAAGCACGTGTGGCACTCAGTAGACACACTTGGTACCTAACTGAGGAGTTGGCCCCACTGGCTTTGTTCTCGTCCCAAGTACAAGAAAGGACAAAAGAGGAGATGAGGAAGGCCCTTCTTTGCCATGAAGGCACTGAAGTTACTAAGAGAGTGGGGCTCAATCATGGGGGCTATGGAAAGCCATATCTTCCCCCTGTCCCAGAAAGTGGCACTGCCCTGGTGGACCAAATTGGGCCTGACTCAAGCCGGTTCTTCACCATTTTAGGCATGCCCTATCAGTTTCTCCACAGTCCAGCCAGTGAATGGGAGGATCATGATGACTACCTGAACATGAAACAGGTTGTGGACAAGCTTCAGGTCGTCAATGAGGCTGCAGAGCGTGGTATAAAACTTTGCCATGACTTTCTTAATGTTGCCAGGGATGAGGATCGCTTTCAAGAAGTCCTTCAAGTACAGTAGTTGAAAATGACAGACTCCGCGTTCCTAATCAGCGCAAATGATCATCTGTTTCCGAACAGAAATCATGGTTTCTTGCTCTAGAGAAATAATACCTTGTGAATATATGATAAAACCCCTTAATGTACCATGAGAGAATAAGAATGATTAACTTTTTTGTGTTAGTGATAACAGCTTTTAATTAAGACAGGCAAATGATTTGTGTTAATATCCCTTATGATGGTTGTGTAATCTCATATATAGGCACGTATGCCATATAAGCAAAATCGCTATTTTTCAAATTGCTGGTGCTCACTCGAATATGCATGAATCTTCAAAAAATTGCACGTGGGTATTTTTTATGTCAATATGCAACACCAAAATTTTGAACAGCATTGTAGGACAAAGTTGGGTCAACTGTCACACCCTAATGTTTAGGCCTTGTAAACTGTAATGTGAACTGTATGACATGCATGTACAGTTTTTCCCATAGTTCTACCAAGGAAATGTTTCAAAGACAAGTTTATGAATGATTGGAGGAAATATATAAATTTAAAATTTCACTGACATCTTATTGATGTACCATCCCATCAAATCCCTTTGCTTTGTCTGGAGCTATAGGGAACATCCCTCTGTGGCCAATGTGGGAATGCATCTTCCTTCAATGTAGGGGCTCTCTCTGCCTTCATGGACCATTGGACCCATCTGGGGACCTGGCTGATCTGCTTATGTTTCTTTCTCTCTTTCTCCTCCTCTCCCCCAATCCTTCTGGCTTTTTTTTTTTTCTCAGTTGGCTTTTTTTTGGACCTTGGGTGAGGAAGGTGGTTGTCCTTCACCCTTGTCACTCTTAAACCAAACCCAAGCCCTGTCCCTGCCATCTTTCACCGCATGTTGGATGAGAGTGGTTGCTTTTAGGCACGGGGACTGGGTATGGGTGTATCTCCCCTGCATGACATCTATTGGCGGTGGGACTGAGTGTGCCCACGATTTGCCTTTTCCTTGTTGGAGTCGGTGGTGGCTGGATGTGCATGGGGTATGAAGCTTCCTTTTTGTTAGCTATAGCTTCTTCTACTTCTCGGCTTACAACCCCTGCTTCTAATTCTTAGACTACTCATCTTAGCACTCGGGTGGTGGGCAACCAAGACCTGGTTGCCCACCACCCAAGTGCTAAGATGAGTAGTAGTCTACCACTGGAAGACCGCATCCTGATAGGGTTGAACCCCCCTCAGGCTGCGGAACACTCGCGGCAACTCACTCAAAGACTTCTTGTATGTCTTATTTCTGCAAGTCTTTTGACCCCTTCATAGGGGCTGATGACTGATGCTGATTACCCTCAGTTTGTCCTCAGTTCTTCCACCTCTCCCCTCCTCTCACAGCAGGATGTTTTTGAGGTTTATGAGGACTTCACTTCCCATTGTGGTGATCCCTGACAGATGTGGCCACAGAATGATGGCTCTTGTCTTGTGGTGGAAGTCTCCTCCAGAGTCCAACACCAGAAGGTTTTGTCCCTCTTGACCCTGGCTTCAGCTCCCCTGGATTGTCTCCCCCACTCTACCTTTAACACTGGTATGGGGGTAGTGCATGCTCGCCGCCTTTTGGAATACTCACAGTTGGATCTTCTCACCCACCTCTCCTCTCAGAAGGTGACCTGTGTTTACCACCCCTGCTGTATGGTTCAGGAGGCAAGGATTCTATCTTCCTTATTGATCCTGACTTTTGCTTGTTCCCAGTTACCCAAGAAAATTAGGGCCAGTTATCTTCAATTTCCAGTCCACCATTACACCCCAGACCACCCTGATGTTTTACTTGCCAGAGGTTCAGACAATCAGTAAGACATGCCAAAGTTCCCCTGGCATTTGTGTCAACTGCACATCCCCAACAACATGGTTCTTCCAGTTTGAATCCCCTCCGCTGCACCAACTGTGGAGAATCCATGCCACCACCTCCTCTTCCTGTCCAACTTACCTATTTGAGTGTGAGGTCCTGTCAGTCCGAGAATCTGACAAGGTCAGCTTTCAGGAAGTGAGGGCCCGCATTTGGTTCCAATTCACATGCTCAGGCCTTACCTTTGCTCAAACACTGCACTCTTCCCACCCGACTACCTCACATTCACCCTGGACTTTGACCACCTCCATACAGTCATCTTCCACACCTTATCATTCTAGGCCTGATCAGGCATCATCCACCTGTCCCCCTATCCCATCCTCTACCTTCTCATCATCTCCACCCACTGTGTTCATTGTTCCTCCAGCCCATCCCCCAGAACTTCCAATTCCACTGTCCTCATCTGCTCCACCTCAGTAGCAACAAACCTGCTTACTCACCCTCCTGAAACCATTGCTGACATTTCAGCATATATAGCAAAAACTGGCCCCTCCTCTGGACTCTCCTCCCCTCCACTCTCTTCCATTAAACAACCCATCATCAGCCCCCAGCATTTGGGTCCCTCTGCCAAGCTTCCCTGCTCAGGTCCCCCATCTACTCACCCCCTTGCTCCTTCTTCTACCAGTTCTCTTCCTCCTACCTTTGTATCCCTTCTGCCTTCAGAGATCCCTTTCATTTTGCAATCTCCTCTAAATTCCCATGTTTCCCTTCGCAACCATCCCCTTCCCTTCTCTATTCCTGATGGTGGTCATGCGGCCTCTGAAATTCAAATTCAAGCTGATATCCACCCTCCCCCTCCTCCACTGCCCCACTCCCTTGGTAACCTCCTGATGCCTTTAGCATCTTCACCTCCACCCAAGAAACTGGATTCACCCCAGCCCACTTTAAACACCCCTTCTCTCTCCTTGACCTCATGATGCCCCTGGCATATTCTCCTCCATCCCCATCTCAGAAGTTAGATTCACCTCACCCTGCTTTCTACCCTCATTCTTGCACACACACCCAAAAACTAAATCCCCTCCATCTCCTTTTGTCTGTTCCTCAATCACCCCTTCTTCAATCCACCCCCAGCTTTGTCAGCTTGTTGTTCTGGTCATGTCTCTAAATCTTGCCCAATTCTCTCTCACTCCCCCTATATTGCACTTTTGATGGCAGCTATCCTTCAATGGAATTGCTGAGGCCTTCTCCCCAATTGGGAGGACTTCCTCCTCCTTATCCAGGATTTTGACCCAGTGTGCATCTGCCTTCAGGAGACCCAACTTGGGGTTCGCCCCTTGCACCCTCTCCAAAGGTTTTTGTCATTTCTCCCCCCTCTGTTTAATGCAGCCCCCCCACCCCATGGGGGCACAGCCATTTTCATCCATTCTGATGTGCCATCTACTCCCTTAACACTCCTCTCCAGGCAGTAGTGACCCAGGTTTTCCAGACTATTTATATTCAGTTTGCTCTTTATATCTCCCCACCCCACATCACAGGAACTTTCTATTGATGATCTTTCCACTCTCTTCCTGTAGCTTCCTCCCCTTTTCCTCCTCCTGGGAGACTTCAACACGCACCATCCTCTGTGGGGTGATACTGTCACCAGTCAGTGGGATGGCGTTGTGGTCTCCCTTCTCTCAACTACTGTGTCTTCTCCCCTCCAGACCTGTACATTTTCCTCCATAAATCTTTCACTTACTTCTCCTTCCACCTTCCTTGACTTCTCTTGGTCTGTCACTCCAGACCTTTACAGTAGCAATCATTTCCCCCTCCTCCTCTGTACATCCAGGACTCCCAGCTCCTCCACTCTTCCTACTCAATGGTCCCTCACTAAAGCTGACTGGACTCTTTTCTACTCTGAAAGTCAAACCTCTGCAGCTTTGAGTAACTTCCCAACTGTCAATGCTGTTGATGCCTCCACCTACCTCACAGATCGTATCACCCATGCCACTCTGTCCTCCATTCACAAATCTATCTATATTTCCCCGCACCTCTGCCCCTTCAGTTCCATGGTGAGCCCCATCATGCACTCTAGTTGTTCAGGCTAAGAAGTTGGCCTTTTGCCATCTTCAACACAATCCATCCTTAGCAAATTCAATAGCCTTTAAACATGTGCAAGCTCAGGCCCATTGCACAGTCTGTGAAGCTCACCACTTCTCTTGGTGAACTTACGTCTCCTCTCACCTTCCACACCCCTTCCTCCCAAATCTGGAACAAGATTCAGAAAATTTCCAGAAAATCCACTTCTCATCCTTCTCCTGTCCTCATGATAGATGGACACCCAGTGTCCTCTCCTACTGCAGTGGCTGAGACCTTGGCTGAGACCATAGCCTCCATCTCCCAACATGACCACTGTGATCCTGCCTTCCTCCAATGTAAGGCTTTACTTGTTCACTCCCCTCACCTTTTTCAGATGCCCAAAAATTACCCTTATAACCACCTTTTTTCTATGTTGGAACTAGTGATGTAAAAAAACCGTTTTTTTTGTTTTTTTGTTGTTTTTTTTGTCATTTTTTTTAATAATTAATATAGATATTGCCAATTTAATTATAAGGTATACTTTTGCAATGATATATATTATAAAAATAAATAAATAAATAATAAAATAGGCCATATGGTACCAGTATAGAATGTCCTTTTCAGCCTATTTACAGAAAAAACTGGCCTCTTTCTTGCACTGAAAGTCTTGTATCTTGAGATCCATTAAACTTGCGAGAACACTGACTGGGAGCTGACTGCCCATTGTCCAACCTTTCCAGGACTCTCCCATCCATGCCTCGGATTTTGAATCTCCCACTTAACTATCCTTTAGACCCGCGATGACATATTCCCCCCCCCCCCCACGAGACTATCCATATATATACATACACATACACCCATATACATATATACCAATATATACATAAATACTATATACACATTTATATCTATTGTATACCCCATACACATGCATACATCCAGAATTCCAGATATATACGCATGCATACTCACATATATACCTACACAAACTCATACACCTCTATTTCGCCCTTTCATTACCTCCGAGATCATTTAGCACATACAGTAATATCCATACAGCCAAAAGAAACCAATTAAGCACAGACAGAGCAGCAAAGCTAGTATTTATATCCCAAAATGCAAAATTCCAAGAAAGTGAAGTAAAACATGGTGCTACATTGGCTTTGTCAACATCCAAATCTGCAATAAATACCAGTACCTGTGATATTGAAACTATTTGCTTTAATCAATCTAGTGATAATGATTCTTCAATGGAAATAGAATCAGATAATGAAAGTTAAACAGCATTAGGTTAACACAAAGGTTAAAGAAAGAGATGAACATTTATATTTTTTTTATTTTTCTATTTGGAATATATATATATATATATATATATATTTTTTTTTTTTTTTTTTTTTTTTTTTAGTTCAGGAAGAACCGATTCGCCTCTATTTAAAGGGCATATCTCAGCGGAAAAACAAAGAAAAAGTGAGAGGAAAGACAGAGGAAAAAGAAAGGGTGGAGGGGACAGTCGAAGTGGAAAAAGACCAAGGATGACAAGGACTGCAGGGTCGAGCCCCATCATCCTTGGGTGCTAGGGCCGGGAGGGCGCACGTGAAACCTCCAGGAACAAGCACGTACAAACGAGCACAAAGAGCACTCAAGAGCACGAGCTTAGAACCCCCTTGCGGGGATATATATATATATATATATATATATATATATATATACACTGGTATTCTTGCCAATCACAATTATATCTATTGTTTTATACCAGTATTATGGATATTATACCAGTACCTGTGATATTGAAACTAGCATATATGCTCTACCCAATCTAGTGATGATTCTTCCATGGAAATGAAGGTTAAACAACATTAGGTTAACAAAAAGGTTCAAAAAAAGGTGAATATTTTTTTTTTCTATCTGGAATATATATACTGGTACTCTTGCCAATCACAATTATGTATATTGTTTGAAATGAGGAAGAATGTTTTATGTTCTAGTTAAAAAATATAGGTATATATAAATAAAAAATGAGGGTTTGTTTTTCCTTTCTATTATATACTTTTTGTGTGATTCAGTTTTTCTAAAAGATGACTATATACATATACTAGGTATAACCGTATAAGCATGGTAGTACAGTGGAACCTCGCTTAACGAGTGCCTCGTATAACGAGAAATTTGTATAACGAGCCAAAAGAATGGGGGAAAATTACCTTGCATAACGAGCGACACTTTGCTTAACGAGCAAAATATTTCGTCAAAATTTAAAGCGTAGACAAAAACAAATGTCTCTAGACAGTTTCCTCGTGAAAAAGGATCCAAAAGAAAGTGAAAGTGCCTCTAAAAAATTTAAAGCTAGTGACTGTGAGCTCGTCGAGAATGTTATTGCATTGAACGAAGACGATTCTCCTCCTTCCCCTCATAACCCTCTCCTCCTCCCCTGTCTCTTCATTTCCTTTGCGTGCGTCAGGAGCACCTTCTCTCTTCGTAAGTTATTTATAAATTTCACCGTTTACTAATTATTTACATTCTCTTTTGGGTTAATTTTTATTAATAATCTTTTCATTTCATGCAATAATAATTTAAAAAACGCCTTTAAATATCATTATAAATATTATTTTAAGTATTTTTTAAGCATGGAACGCATTATCATATTTTACATTGATTCCTATGGAAAAAATTGCCTTGCTTAACGAGCATTTTGCATAACGAGCACAATTCGGGAACGAATTATGCTCGTTAAGCGAGGTTCCACTGTATAGTAAATTATAGGTAATACTAATATACTTATTAGATTAAAGGAAGAAAAATATGGAATAAGTTTAAAACAATAAAAAACAAAAAAACAAAAAAAACAGACTATCTTCGTTTTAAACAAAAAAAAACGACAAAAAAAACAAAAAAAACGACAATAAAAAACGACTCACATCACTAGTTGGAAACGAGATCAGCATTAGCTTCTTACAGCAACTCTGCTCCCAGCCCTGATGGCATTCATTTCAAAATGCTGTTGGAGGGAAGCAGTGGTGCTCCCCTTTCCTAAACCCGGTAAGGACCCGACATCTCTCAATTACCATCCAATAGCCCTCACTAACTACCTCTCAAAACTTTTAGAGAAGATGGTTTCTCAGTGACTGATGTGGCACCTAGAATGCCACAATTTACTTTCCCCTATACAGATCAATTTTTGCAAGGGCCGTAGCGCCATTGACATTTTAGTCCAGTTGGAGACTGTGGTCCGTGTGTCATTTGCAGAGTGAGAGTGACATCACCTTTATGCAGTCTTTTTTGATTTGGAGAAAGTGTATGACACCACCTGGTGATGGTGGATCTGCCGAAAACTTTATCATTTGGGCTTCCAAGGTTCTCTCCCTTCCTTTATCTCCAACTTTGTCTTCCCATTCTCTTCGAGTTCAGGTGGGTACCTCCCTCTCTTCTGCGCATTCACAGGAGGAAGGAGTCCCCCAGGGTAGCATCCTGAGTGTCATCTGCTTTGCTTTGGCGATTGATGACATGGTGATGGCTCTGTCCCTAGGGATTATGGCCACCCTCTATGTCGATGACCTTGTCATATATTGCTCCAGCTCATGACCTGCATTCCTTGAACGTATCCTCCAGCAGGCCCTGGATTCAGTTTCCAAATGGCCACAGACCATGGGTTTCAATTTTCCCCTTCAAAAATGGTGGCAAGGCACTTTTGCTAACACCAACACTGCACTGCCATTCCTTCTATCTCTCTTTATGGATCACCAGTCCCCGTTATACCCAAAACTAGATTGTGGGTCTCCTCCTTGATTCCAGCCTCTCCTGGATTCCCCACTTGGTCTCTGAAGGTTTCATGCCTTCAGACTTGTATCATACTGACTGCGGTGCTGACCACCATACACTTTGGTGGCTTTACCACTCCCTGGTCCAAAGTAAGTTGGATTATGGCTGTCAGGCCTATTCCTCCACTCCTGCCTTTGCTCTGGGCATGCTGGACCCAATTCGCTCCTTAGGTGTGTGCATCAGCACTGGCCCATTCCGATCCTCTCCAATCATTAGCCTGTATGTGGAGTGGTCATCTCACGTTGGATGCCCATCATACCTTGGAGGGTCTAAAATACCTCTTTTGTATTTGGCAGTTTTCTCAGATGCTAGTCTTCCAATCCCTCTTTGGCCCTTCCACTGTGGCATGCTTTGACCATTATCCCCACTTGATCTGACCATTTGGTCTCTGAATGGCCCCCATCCTGCCTTCGCTTGGGGTGGAGGAGCAAGTGCTCTCCTCTCCCCCCTCCAACTACTCCCCATGAACCACTTTTCCCCTCCATATCAGCTCTGTCATTTCTACTGTACCAAAGTCCCAGTCCCACCCATCCACCCTTTGACAACTATTCCTATCCCATTCCTCTTCCCATGCTGACTCTATCCCAGTGTTCACTGATAGCTCTTGCTCTCCACTGGAGTGGGCTGTGTGGCCGTCTTCCCATCAGAAATTAAATCGCTATCCCTCCCCCAAGCAGCATCCATCTTTACAGCAGAGCTATCAGCTAGTCTTTTAGCAATTCAGTTTCTTTCTCAGCTTCCCTCAACATCATTTATTATTTATTCTTGACTCCCGTAGTGCTCTTGAGGCCCTGCCCTCTCTTGTCTCTCTGCACCTACTGGTGTGACAGATCCAGTACTGGCTGGTCCTTCTTTCATCATGCCATAAGGTAGTCACCTTCTGTTGGGTACCTTCCCACATTGGTGTTCCAGACAATGAATATGTGGATGCCACAGTGAGAGGGGTGTCCTCCCTGCCTTTCAACCCTAACACACCTCTACCAGCATTGAACTTTAAGAAGGTTTTCTGGGAAGCACTCCTTTGGTGGTGGCAGCACCAGTGGGAAGATGTGTCTGGTAATTCCTTGAGGGTGTTGAAGCCCATGATTCGATGGTGGCCTCCCTCCTGTCAGCGTGACTGACAGTTGGAGACCGCTCTGATGCGCCTGCACATTGGTCATACTTGTCTCATGCATGGGCATCTTATGATGGGAGATGTTGCCCCCTTGTGCCCATGCAGCATCCCTCGCTCTGTTTCACATTTGCTTTTGGTTTGTCCTGCCTTTGCCATTGTTTGCTCCCAGTTCCTCTCTTTTTGCCCTTCAAGCTCCACTCTTACTCTTACTCTATTGTTGGGTGACTCCACACCTATACCAAAGGACATGCTTTTCTCTTTTCTCCATCAAACTGGCCTTCTACTCTCTATTTAATATGACTTGGATGTAATTTCTTCCTCCCTTTGCTGTTCATAGTGTCTTTACTTTTCTCTCTCATGACTTTTCTTTAACTGTTACTCCTTCAAAGTCTCTCTTACTTTAGTTTCAGCGTGATATGACCTTAGTAGTTGAAGCGCTGGTGAAGCACTGCTATTCATTCATTCCCACAAAAGTCTGAAGCTTCATTTTAAAGCTTTTATATGACTTTGAAGCATTTCAGGGTACATACTACAGACTATCTACCTTTCATGCAGGCCTATTTTAAAAATGAGAAACTGTAAAATAACTTAATACCAGAATTTATGGGGCTCCAATAAACCTTAGCCCCCCCCCCCACCCCCACCCATGGCCTAAACCATTAGAGGTACAGTAAAACTAAACATACCTTACAAAAGAGAATTTAATCCTGCATTTAATGAGAAACAATTAAAACTTGGTGTTCCCACCATTGGCTTCCAAGACAGCCTGAATTCGCTTTGGGTAGCTTGCCAAAAGTGACGTGAATAGATCTTGATCATTACACAAATTTGCTAAAATAGTTTTAATGTGTTGCGTCATTGTATCCTTCGAAAAATGATTTGCTGCAGGTTTTTGAAACAAGAGACATTCAACCTTGTCCTTTATAACTGATCCAATGTGTTCACAGACATTCAGGTTAGGAGAATTTCCTGGCCATTCTTCATTTCCAAAGAAATCGATCTCATGGTTCCGCAACAACTGTTGAGTGGCTAATGCCTTAAAGCAGGGGGGCCTTATCATGCAGAAGTGTGACCTGATCGACATCCATAACATTGTTTAGGTTTCTTAGAAAAGGAATGACATGCTGGGACAGAATAATATCACAAAAATACTGTCCATCCCAACTCTGACCATTTGGCTTCAGCACCCACATGAGCTTCTTTGCAGTGAACAAAACAAACACACCAACACAGTCTGGACTTTTTAATAATTCACGATAATGTTCATTGTCATTGATTTCATCTGGTGTTGTGGCCCACACTCGATCATTTTGGTAGTTAGGCCAACGTGTTACATAAACAAAAAATTCCTTGGAGACAGCTAAATGCATGAAATCATCCACATCCCAATCTTCAAGATAATGGGCAAACCACATTCTGTCATCGATGTTAAGTTGAGTTTTTCTTGGCTTTGGAAGTTCATGCCAAGGCTTTAAACCTTGCTTATGATGGTACAGTCGAATGATCTCACCACTAACGATCTTTCCTCTCAACACTTCGATCTCTCTAGAAAGTTTAGCACAGCTGTTTTTCCGCTTACGCGTACCGCTTTCAATGATGTCCTTTGTTTCCTGAGAGAGTGGCAAATTTGGGCACCCAGATTTGGTTGTATCCATTTCACATTCATCCAAAGTTTTATTCCAATTTCTTTTGACAAAGTCCTCACTTCTTCATAACTTTTTGGCAACCCATGAACGTGTTACAAAGGTGGCTCCAGCATCACGAGCTTCCCAAAATGTTATTGCTCGTATGCGATCTATCGCACGTTGCCTCTCCGAATCACCAATTAATTGAGAAGCCATTATATTATCACTTTATCAGCTAGAGTAATTTTAATACCTGCAATAAATTAAGAATTTTATATATTTTTATAATCACTAAAAACTATTTTGATATAAGTAAACATGTAAGCTACAAATTGGGGGGGGCGAAGGTTTTTTGGAATCCCTTATATAGTCAGACTGGGAGTTAGACAATAATATAAGGTGTCCATTAATACTGGTAGAGAATAACTACTGTTTTGACTCATTCATTGAAAGTACACAAGAACCAAGCAGATAAGTATCATAATGGCTTATTTTAGTAAAGGTGTACCATACTTAAGCAAAACACATTTATATTTACCTTAATGTTGAGTTCATAATCAGTGCTCTCTCTTTCTTCTCTAAAAGAAATATCTTTCAACCATTCATTTTTGATCTGATCACTCTGAAAATGGTTTTCTTTTCAATTTCCTATTTCAATTTATTTTGAAGTTTAAGAAAACTGCCTTATAATCAATTAAAGCTTTAAAAATAAGTTAATCAGCTTAGGCCCAATGCTTTGATGATTTCATTAATGAATAAATTACCAATCTTATTAAATAATCTCCATTCATCAAAAGACAAACTTCAAAAATTTTATTATATGAGAGTAATTCAATAAGTATCCACACTTTTTATTTTCATATCTGATAGATTATAAACATACCACTTCTCAACATAGTCTCCTGTTTCTCAATACACTTAGTCCAGCGATCCACAAGCTTCCTAATGCCATCACAAAAGAATGTTTTTGGCTGTGTGCATAGCCAGTCATGCACAACCTCCTTCAGGTCATCATCGGCTTGGACTTGCTGACTTCTCAAAGCATCTTTTAGTGGTCCAAACATGTAAAAATCCTAAGGTGCCAGGTCTGGACTGTCGGCTGGATGGTCAAGAACTTCAAATTTAAGTTCTTGAAGGCATTTCCTAGTCTGTGCAGCAGTATAAGGGTGTGTATTGTCGTGTAACAGAATAACAACTTCCGACAATCTCCCTCTCCATTTTGCGTGAATTGCTTGCTTATGTCAGTAGGTCCTGCTCTGTCCTTGAACATTGTCTAGAGTGTGGAACTACAGTAACAAGTGCATCATATTCTGACATGCTTTGGAATGAGTTAAAGCAAGCAATTCGCACAAAATGGAGAGGGAGATTGTCAGAAAGTGGTATTCTGTTACACGACAATGCGTGCCTCATACCGCTGTACAGACTAGAAAATGCCTTCAAGAACTTAAATTTAAAGTTCTTGACCATCCAGCTACAGTCCAGACCTGGCACCTTTGGATTTTTACCTGTTTGGACCACTAAAAGATGCTTTGAGAAGTCAGCAAGTCCAAGCTGATGATGACCTGAAGGAGGTGGTGCATGACTGGCTACACACAGCCAAAAACATTCGTTTGTGATGGCATTAGGAAGCTTGTAGATTGCTGGACTAAGTGTATTGAGAAACAGGGAGACTATGTTGAGAAGTGATATGTTTATAATCTATCAGATGTGAAAATAAAATTGTGGAAATAAAAAGTGTGGATACTTATTGAATTACCCTCATATTTTCATTTTCTTGAGACATAAATGGCAATCCCACTTAGCTCTATAAGAAAACTAATTGTTCCTATTTTTTCTTTACCTCCCATTTATCACAGATGTTTCCATAGTCAATTGTATCTTCTTTGCAATAATCTTTTTCATAAAAATCAATTTCTTCTTTAATATCAGCTTCTTCTTTAATGTTCCAAATTTCTTCTTTCAAATCACATTCACTTCCACCTTTTTCCATTTTGAAACTCATTACATCAAATGAATGATGGGGAAAAAATATTCCTCTGAAAATAATAAAAAACACTGAGTTAGAGTATGGGTCTGCACCCTATATTGAATGAATGTTACTATACTTCTCAGGGCCTAGGCCTATACTGATACAATGATGTAATAGTTTTTACTGAGAACAAAATTTTCAAATTAGAAATCTCATAGTTTGCTTTTACAGTTTCTTTCAAATAAGCATACATGAAGAACAAACTTCAGAATTATTTCAAGACATGTTTAGACAAAGTTCTGTGCAAGGCTGACTTAGCACCAAATCTATTAGAAAAAAAAAAAAAAAAAAAAGGTTTACAGGTAATCCTCAAATTATGCAGGGGATGCATTTGTGAAAAATGCCACACAATTCGAAATTGTGTAAAAAGAAAATGTTTTGCTGGAAATGCAGAAACAGCAACCCAAAAGCAAGCAGGAATAAGAGCAACTGACATGAAAATCAAAATTCACTCACCTACAAGTTGATAACAAGACTGGAGCAGGAGTTCCCAAATGTCAGCCCTGACTGGCAGAAAAAATCCACCACCTGAAACCAGGACCTCCAAAGTAAAAACAGATATAACCAGCCAAAGTAAAGAAGACCAAAGAGTGTCACAGGCGGTCACAGGCAGGAATATTGAGGGCTGTAGCAGGAAATAGGAAATGGTTTCTGGTAATCTCTATACTAGGGTGCCACTTATTTGGGGTGTTTTTCATTTTTTGGGAATTTCTATCAGGACGGGCGCATTTCTGGTGTCATTCCGTCTAAAAACATTGTGTGTAAAATATTTTTGAAATAAAATAATAATTAGAACTGCCTCAACGAGGTCAAAGTTTATACTTTTTGTCGAAAAGTACTCATGGCGTTCTGTTATCATGTCAGTTTTCGTTTCGATAGCTGCTGTAGTTTCTGAGTTGAAAAATGATAACAGACAGACAGACGGATGGTCAGAGTCGTTGGTTTAGTCTTCCGCACTGGTGTACAGAAGACTAAAATGAGGTATTATACAGGGTGTAACACGAGTTTATCCAAATATTGATACAGGCGAAAGAACATGTTATTCTAAGTAGAAAATGGGTTGGGACGAGTTTTGCCAACACTAACAGTGTTTCATTCTCTTTTTCAGTGAGTTCTGAAACGACGTGATGGCTTCGGCAACAAGATCTAAAACAGCAGTCTATCTCCTGGGGACCGTGGACCACAGCATCACAGGAAGCATGCTGCCTACGGGAAAGCAGGCGCTTCAGTACTTTTTCCACCTTCACCTTGACGTCAAGAAGCCGATCAAGGAAGCAGCCGCTGAGACAGTGACCGCAGTCAAGGAATTCTGGGAGCGGTCCCGTATTCCTACGCAGAAAGACCAACGCGCAAGGGACAAGGTTCTCCGAATGTACGAGAAGTGGCGGGCTCTGAACAAGAACTCGAAACGGCGCACTGTGACCCAAATCAGGAACGAGGCCGAGTTCCTCTCATCCCTTGACCGCCTCTTCGACATCGCACACGAACAGGCGATGTCGATGATCACAATCGAAGAGGACAGGGAGTTCCTGACGGGACAAAGGGCCGAGGTGCGGCGCGGCCGCATCTCCTCCACACGTGACATGACGCTGCACACTGAGGAGGAGCGTGCGAGGAGACAGGAAGCGGAAAGGAGCCGCCGGCAAGATGATGAAAGGGCGAACAGAGAGAGCCGAGAAGAACTTCGTCGAACTGGCATCGAGCTCCAGCTCAGGTGCAAGCAGCCCGACTCGGTCACCGACACGGCGTCGTCGCCGAGAAGAAGAGGAAGAGCTCTCTCTCCCGGGCCCGTCAACGTCGAATGCAGAAGCATCTACGACCCCTTTACCACCCAAGCGATTCCGCGCGTCGAAAAAGATGATCACCCCTGATCTCTCCGCAGCGATGGATCGGACGAAACTTACCGACCGAGGTGTTTTTTTGCTGTCGGCGGCTGCGAGGAGCTTGGGCCACGACCCTGAGGAGCTGGTCTTGAACCGCGAATCCTCCCGCCGCGACCGAGCAAAGTTCCGTGCTATGGCAGCAGCGGAAATGAAGGCAGCCTTCCATCCTACTGTGCCGCTGACCGTTCACTGGGACGGGAAAATCGTACCAGCGGCTGACGGAGGCCCTGCTGAAGATCGCCTTCCAGTTCTGGTGTCTGGGGAGAACGTCGACAAGCTTCTGGCTGTGCCCAGCCTCCCCGACGGCACCGGCCGCGCCATGGCGGAAGCCGTCCTCTCTGCCCTCGAGGATTGGGACATCAAGGGACGGATCTGTGCCCTCTCTTTTGACACCACCGCCTCAAACACAGGACTCTCAGGAGGAGCTTGCTATATCATTGAGCAGAAACTCGAGAAGACAGTGCTTCATTTGGCTTGCCGCCACCACATCCACGAACTGGTGTGCGAGAAGGCATTCACGGCGTGCCTCGGTCCCTCTACTGGTCCTGACATCCTCCTGTTCAAACGATTCGCCGCCCAGTGGGACTTCATCGATCAAACCAAAGCGAAGCCCTTCGAGGATGGAACCATGCCGCAGCACCTGAAGGACGCCCGCGACGACCTGCTGATCGAATTCAGCCGCCTCCTCGACGGTCAACATCCACGTGATGACTACAGGGAACTTCTGGAGCTCTCTGTAATTGTGCTGGGCGGTCCGAACAAGCGGGGTGCCCGGTTCGCTCGTCCCGGCGCCTTCCATCGCGCGCGCTGGATGGCAAAAGTCATCTATGCCATCAAACTGTTCCTGTTCCGGGAACAGTTTCAGATGTCGTCAGGCGAAGCGGCTGGAATCCGGCGATTCACCATCTTCGCCGTGTCCATCTACGTGACGGCCTGGTACAAAGCGCCGCTCCCGGCAACGGCCCCAGCCGCGACCTCGCGCTGCTCAAGGCCCTCATCTATTATCCGGACTCAGCGGTGGCCAAGGCGACGGCGACAGTCTTCGCCAGGCACCTATGGTACTTGAGCGAGCGCCTCGTCACCCTGGCCATCTTCGACGAGGGTATCGACTTGGCGACAAAGCGGGAGATGATTAAAGCGATGGAAGAAGAGGAAGGATCGGAGGATCCCCCGCGGCGTATCAATGTGGACCTGTCCACCGCCTCAATCGCCAACAATACATTGGCCAAGTTCACAACGACTACATCAAAGGAGTTCTTCAAGGTTCTGGACATCAGCACGCCTTCCTGCTCAAGGATCCGGAGGAGTGGCGGACGGACCCAGCCTTCATCACCGCATCCCGCCGAGTCCAGGCCCTTCAAGTTGTCAATGACTTCGCGGAGCGCGGGGTGGCGTTGATGCAGTCTTTCAACCTGGCCCTTACCAAGAGTGAAGACCAAAGGCAGTTCCTCTTACAAGTGGTCGAGAAGCACCGCTGTGACTTCCCAACCGCCCGCAAGTCCACCGTGACCTCTGCAAAGTAGGCAACAATGAGAGGGAGATGGGCGCCCATGATACCCCCCCCCCCCCCCCTTGAGGGGCTAATACTCGAGTTGAGGGGGACCTAGAGTTGAAAGTATGAAGTCCAGTTATATGTTTTAGGTCAAGATTAGTAGCTTGAACAAACTAGAAGTGATATTTTATTTGCTAGAGGCATAGAACATCATGATCTAAAATTTCTACTTTTCGAGAAAATATACAAACTTTGACCGTATTGAGGCAGTTCTAAATATTGTTTTATTTCAAAAATATTTTACACACGATATTTTTTGACAAAATGGAACCAGAAATGTGCCCATCCCGATAAAAATTCAAACTTTCGAAAATAAGTGTCACCCTACTCTATACTCAATTTCACTCTAAAGGTGGATGTTGTGTATACCTTATGTATGCAATAACCAAACTTGTTCTCATATTCCCAAACTTGAATCTTCCAAATTCCATACCCTCTGGCTACAGCTTACATGCCAATCTCAAACTAAATACATTTGCACTGTTTATCTTTCTCCTAATTCTACTGACTGTCCAAAATTCTGACTACCTCACTTCCAAAGTGGAATACATTCTATCCCACTCTCCCATTGTTCACCACCACTTTTGGCTTTCCTCCCATTTCACTAATACCCCTGGTGAACTAGCTTACAACTTTTCTATCCTAAATGACCTGGAACAGATTGTACAGCACCATACTCATAACCCCAATTGCCTTGCAGATAGGCTCAACATTCTGGATTTATTTCTTACCTATCATCCTTCTTCTTACTCTGTCAAACTTTTTTCTTCATTAGGCTCCTCCAACCACCATCTTATCTCTGTTTCCTGTCCTATCACTCCAATCAGGTCTTTAGATCCTCCCAAGAGGAGACACCTTTGGGTACTTTGGTACCACTGATTTGGAGGCCCTTACGCAATACTTCTGTGATTAACCATGGGATGAGTACTGCTTCTGTGGCCAGGACCCTTCCAAATGTGCCAAGTGCATCACAGAGGTGATTCTCTCTGGCATGGAGGCGTACATTCCATATTCTATTCCTACTACTGATGCAAAAAAAACCTTGGTTTAACTTTACTTGTTCTAATGCTACCCATAACAGAGAGGAGGCTTTCAGGAGGTACCATCACCATCCAACTCCTGACTCTCACTCAGCTTATATTTCTGCCACCCAGAATCGTGCAAAATCTGTTCTTTGACTCGCCAAAAATTCCTTCATCCAACAAAAATGTGAAACCTATCCAATTCTAATTCTTCTTGCTCTTTCTGGTATCTACTTAAGAACCTCTTCAACAACTTGCCTTCCTCTTTTTTCCCTCCTCTTTTCCATTCTGATGGCTCAGTCACTGTCTCTTCTCCTGACAAAGCTGAACTCTTCACTCAAACTTTTGCTTCCAACTCAACCATAGACAATGCTGGTGCTGTTCCTCCATCTCCTCCTCCCTCTGACTTTATTATGTCTGAAATTAGAATCCCTTCTAAAGATGTTCTTTCTGCCCTATCTGCAGTAGTGGATTATAATGGGGGCAAAGGGGGCATTTGCCCCTGGCCCCAGATGCTGACCAACCCCAAGAAACTATGTAAATGCTATAATCTACCATTGAAATAATTGGTCGACTGTGAGGAAGGAAAAAAATTCTAGATTCCGCTTCTACAAAACCTAGTTTAGTATCCCATTTATGTGAACAAAGTATACATTTTCTGTAATCACATCTTTGTTTTTGTTTCATTTTCTGTTGATCGATCCCAGTCAGCTGACCACATCACTCATGTATGATGTATCAGGTAAAGAATTGTGTTTTTCTAGTGACACCAGCCCGAAAATATTCATTGCTCCTGGCCCTAACAATGCTTAATCCAGCCCTGCCTATCTGGGCTCAAATCTAGGAAGGTGTGCAGTTCTGATGGTGTTCCTCCTGTTCTTCTTAAGAACTGTGCTTCTGTGCTGACACCCTGCCTAGGCAAACTCTTTCATCTTTGTCTATCATCTGGTACTTTTCCTTCCTGCTGGAAGTTCGTTTTCATCCAGCCTCTCTGAAAGAAGGGTGACCACTCTCAACCCTCCAACTACTGTCCAATTGCTTTGATTTCTTGCCTTTCCAAAGTTTTTGAATCTATCCTTAATAGGAAGATTCTTAAACAGCTCTCTACTCACAATCTTCTTTCAGATCATCAGTATGGATTCTGCAAGGGATGCTCTAGTGGCAATCTTCTTGCATATCTCTCTGACT
Organism: Bathynomus jamesi; assembly: GCA_023014485.1. Classification (NCBI taxonomy): domain Eukaryota; kingdom Metazoa; phylum Arthropoda; class Malacostraca; order Isopoda; family Cirolanidae; genus Bathynomus; species Bathynomus jamesi. The sequence continues at coordinate 264,953 of JAJOZX010001039.1, read as the reverse complement.
CTTGGTCATCTGCCTTTCATGATTTTAGTGAAACTTTTGCTATTGAGCTAGACATATCGGAAGCTTTTGATGGAGTCTGGCACAAATCTTTAATTTTGAAACTGCCCTCATTCAGTTTCTATCCTTCTATCTGTACCTTCATCTTTAATTTCCTTTTTGGCCAATCTACATCTGCAGTTGTAGATGGCCACTGTTCTCCTAAAGCTATCAACAGTCATGTTTCTCAGGGTTCTGTCCTGTCACCCACTCTTTTCCTTTTATTTATTAATGATCTTTTAATTTGCACTTCCTGTCCTATTCACTCGTATGCCAATGATTCCACTCTTCACTTTTCCACCTACTTCCCAAAGCAGCCCTCTCAACAGTCACTCCATGATTTGCATAGGATGGCTATAAGGCACCTGACCTCTGATCTTTCTGCTATCTCTGATTGGGGCAGAGAAAACTTTGTGGTTTTCAATGCCTCAAAAACTCAGATCCTCCATCTGTCTACTCATCATAATCTTCCACACAACTATCCCCTTACCTTCAACAACACACAACTCAATCCTTCCTCTTCTCCTAACATTCTTAACATTTCCTTTTCTCATAATCTTTCCTGCAAACATCACATATGCTCTCCGAAACAGCTTTTAAGAGGTTAGGTGTGCTGTACTGGCTCCACAATTTCTTCACCCCCACTCAGTTGCTATCTCTGTACAGGGGTCTTGTCTGCCCCTGTATGGAGTATACTTCTCACATATCAGGTGGTTCCATGACTCCAGATTTGAAAAAATTTACTGGAGCATAGCTCTGAATTTACTTTTTTTCCCCTTACACCACTAGATAGGTTAATGATAGTAAACTCTTGAATTGACGACATACCAATTACAAATTGTTTTAGCTAAACATAATAATATAATAATGTACAGTTTATAACTCACCTTAAGTTTATTTATTCATTGCAGCAGCAACAGTGGACGATGTTAGACCTTGCATGTAGGCATTTGTTGTGAATTTACCGCCATGTATGCTTGGCCACTGATCAATGGCTTTCTGTGTGATCATTACAGCAGATCTAGTGCCTGGAGCTGGACCCTCCTTCACAATTCTGCACAGCTTAGTCAAATGAGATGGCTTAATGGATCCTTTGTGTTCAACAATGTAACCAAGAATGGAGAATGTCCCTTCAGCTGGTGCTTCACTCCAGGCAGTTGATCCATCTTTATCAAAATGCTTTAATCTCTCTGTGATTCCTTTCCACAGCTGTTCTATATATTCTGTCAGCCAATTTATCACTGAGTTTTTTGTAAAACTACTTTCAGATCTGGTTCTGGATGGTCTAGCAACTTCAGCAACCTGGTAGTAATCAGAACGTTTCTTGATGTATTTGTAAACTTCATTTAGGATGTAATCCTCAGCTGTTAGTTCCTTTTGCTGCCCTGTGGTATCGTGCTTAAATTCAGAAACTACATCATTTGCATTTCCTCCATTAGCTAATTTGGAAATTGTTTCCATCACTCTTAACATAACAGTTTTCCCTCCTTCTTTATAAAATATATTTTCTACAAATTCTGCACTAACTGTGGTTTTTTGAGCTACTTGCAACATAATCTTTGTTACATAGGAAATCAATACATAGAACTTGGCACTAATTTCTTTCTCTTGTGGATGATCAAAAAAACACAATTTTCCACAAATCTGTCAAATTGATCAAATTCGTAATTAACCATGCGAGTATCAGATTTCAGTTTTGGTCTCTTAAAACCAATGATATTGTCAAGAACCATATTGGTATAGTCAAGGCCTGATCTCAGATTTGAAGTGATTCTGAATAAAGTCTAAAAGCTCACTTAGTTTACAAATTTTCTTCAATGCATCAACGTGGGCTCTGTTCACAAGATGCATTAAGTCCCATCGAAATTTGAAATTTTCTCCAAACAACTTTTTCATTTCGTTTTTAAATGGCTCGTTGTCCTTACAAAAAGCCCCATCTCCAACCATTCCAGATACCTTGGATTTAATTGCTTCTTCAGATAGTTTCAAGTGATTAGGAGACTTCAACACATCAAAAATTTCATTGGCCAAATAAACTCCTGATTTGCTGCGTACTAAATTTATCCCAGCAAGTTTTACAGTCTTATCTTCTTCACTCATAACTAATACAACTAGCATGCTTAATCCCAAAATTGTTCCAATGTCAGCTGTTATTGTTACTGAAGTTTGTTCTAAGAACCACTTTACAGTTTGTTCTTTAAGTTGATTATCTAATAGCTCACAAATTGTCTCGCACGCATGTGTGCTATGATTCAAATTTCCAACCTCACAACCTGACCTATGTAATACAGCTAGAAGTACTGGATATAGAGCCCATGCAGTGTTTGTTTTCATTATGTAGTATAAGATGTTGCCACATAAGTCTTCTATGCGTTTAGTAGTGTTCCGAGAAGATGTTTTCATCACTTCATAAACAGCAGCTCTTTGATGATGCTGAAGTTTAATTAAATGTCTCTTCAGGTGGGTTTTCAGATTTCTAAACCATCTCTCTTGATTTTCTCCTTGTTTGCATACATAGGTTAAATCTTTAACATTGAAGTAACCTTTTATGCTAGAATGTTTGTCTGAAGCACATGCTTTGGGGTCTGTGCAAGCTATGCAATATAATGTAAACATTTTATCATCAGAAGCATCATCAATATCTTCTTGATTATCATCATCTTCATCCTCAACAGCTATATCTACATCAGGCATATTAGTGTCACTATTTGCAATGTTTTCCATTATATCACTTGGTACTGAAAATGAATCATCAGCATGCCCTAGATCCTTCTTTTCCACCAATTTGAATGTAGATTTGATCAAATCATTGTTCAGGATTTCTTGTATTGATTTACACTTGCTTAAATGGGCTATGGAAATGTCAAATTTGTTGCTTTTTGCTTTATTAGATTTGGATGCAACACTTGAACTTGAAGGCATATTTTGACTCTTCTCTTTATTAACCACAACAGCTTGGTGAGTTTCTTTTGTTAGGCGCAAAATTGCATTCAATGTCTTCTGGATTTGGGAATTTTCAAATTCCTCTAAAGCAGTTTTGTTAGTCTGATGCGCAGATTCCTCACACCTTTTGTTTCTTAGGTGGAGGAGAAGCACTTTCTTCAGTCTGTGAAACATCGTGAAAAAGTTTCATTTTCTAGATTAGCAGTTGATGAAGTTGGTTCATTTTTCTGAGGTCTAGCACTAGCACATTTTGTGAACAAACTAAATGACTGCTTTGCCGTATCTCTTTGCTGCACTTCATCCTGGTATTTCTTTACTGCAATATCTAAGCTGTGGGCCCAAACTCTGGGACCTCTTGTATTGTAACAAATATTTTTTTTGGAATTAAAATGTTCCTCCGTTTTGCTTCTTTGAATATTTGTTCTTGCATTGACCACAAAAGTAACCCCTTTTAACACCCTCACTTTTCTCTCCAACTTCATCAATATTAGGATCCATTATTGATTATTGACTACCTGAAAAAATACAAAATAAGTAAAAGTTAGTAAATATAGTATGGTAAAAGTGAGTAAAAGTAAGTAAATATAGTACAATGAAAGTAAGTAAAAGTAAGTGCTTTAAACTTAGTAAAAGTAAGGAAGAGTAAGTAAAAGTAGGTAAGTTAAAGTAAGTAAAAGTAGGTTTAAACTTAACTAAACTTTTCAATTCTAGAGTCATGGTGGATTACTTAAAACCGCACAAGTAATTATCTGGCCAATTTATCAAACCTGGCCGAGATCAATGGAACATAGTCCAATCCTGATAATTTTATATTAAAAAAATATACGTTTTAATAAAATTTTAATTATCAAAACATTGAAGCTTAACAAAAAATAAAAATAATTGTTAAATATGGAATTACCAACTAAACTTAAAATAACTAAATTTGTAATTTAAAAAAATTGGTTTGTACAAGAATGTATACGCAAAAAAATTGCATAACGTCTAGCGGATGAACAAAACCCAAACCCAAATTTACTTTTTCTCATGGTCAAATTTACTGAAGCAATGCTCCCAAGATCCCAGGAATCTGGAGTCATGGGTGGTTCAACCTACACAGCCGTACATGACTGGGTGGAATCAAAGGCTTTTCATCTCAGCAATTCCCTGCATCTTACTGTCTTCCTTCAATCCCTCTCTCTTCACCACAATGTTGCCTCACTCTCTCTTTACTATCACTATTATAATGGACACTGCTCTAACTGCATGCCTCCTCCCTTAATGAGAGCACACAGCACCAGACTTTTGACACTTTCTCATTCCTTTTCTGTCCAACTTTCTAATGCAAGGGTTAACTCTTTCCCGCCAGTATTTTTTAAATGTGCATCCTCGACCTCTTGAATGGGGATGTACCACATACATCCTTGGCGCAAAAGGGTTAATCAGTTATTTTCAATCTTTCATGCTCTCCAACCTTCAAATGCAGTGTCTAGGCATCTTCAAAGCCCTGGATCTTCATTTTGGCTCTCTTATTCTTCTAGTCAGGGGGGGGGGGGGGGGGCACTTTTGTAGGCATTTTCCCTTGGCCCCTCCTTCATGCATAAAAAAACCTTCATCTGATACATATGGAGGGGAGGGGGGAAGAGCGCACCAAGCCAAAGCAGTGTAGGTAGGAATTAAGTCCTACATGCCCTGACTAAAAGAACAAACCAGGATGTAAAGCCCCAGCAGGATTTAAGTGTCCCATAAAAAGTAAAGAGGCATTCCCTTTCCCACTGAAGTAGTTTGTGCAATGCAGAATATGAGGTGAAGTCAGACATTCACCAGGATAGAATGGAAGATCTGTTGAGGAAGGCAGATTGTGTGCTGCCCACACAAAACAGTCCACCCTCTCAGTACCTGGGGTGCCAGTGTGTTCTGGGGCCAAATGAAGAACAACTGTAACAGAAGAGCCAGTGAGGTGATGTAGAGTAGATTGTATCATGTCCACTAAAACATGATAGGAAGTTGGCATGGATGACTGGATCAGTTGGAGTGCTGTGTGAGAATAAAATGGGAGTGGGGAAGCAATATCAGTAAGCCAAAAAATAATGTCTGCTGGACTGCATACAGTTCTGCAGCTAAGACAGTGTGCTGAGGATATACTTTCCAGAAAAAAACATTGTGATGAAGAGGGAATAAATACAGTTGAAAAACAGGAACTTGGTGATATAACCTTTGAACTCTCAGTGTAGAGGACAGCATACTTATGAATGATTGAGTCAACATATAATGAGAATTGTGGAACAAGAGGTACAGTTGAAGTTGGATCCCAAAATGGAAGATCAAGGTAGATTGTGCAGACTAAGGGATCCCAAGGAGGAAAGAAGGGAAGAGAAGGCACTGCAAACAGATGGAAGTTTAGGGAATAAGTGTGAAGAAGACCTCTGGACCAAAAGAAGAATGGCGATTTGTTGGTAACTGACCAATCTTTGTCCATGATGTACAGGAGATCCCTGCTAAGGAGGAATGCAATGAGTGCACTAATTGCAGAGCCTGAATTCTAAAAAATTTTAAATACTACAGAGATCTCAATGATACTGGAGGGGGAACAGACCAGACTCATTCCTGAGAGCCAAAATGGGAGTTGAGCATCAGGCACCTAGGATGATACAAATTGTAGAATTATGAAAAACCTTTAATTTCTTGTTCAGGGAATATATGCTGCAGAGACAGAGGAAAAGTCAGCATATGAGTTTGCCTAATATAAAAGTGTTGTAAAAGGAAAACAGCTTTCTCCTATCTGCACCTGACTGATATGAGGAAACAGCCTTCAGTACAGTGATACAGGTATTGCACCTTGCTACAAGATGGGTGATATGAACAGACCATGTAAGGAAGGGCTATCAAAAACCAGGTCCAGGAATTTGAGAGTGGAGACTGTATGTATCTCAACAGAACTAATTTTTAGTGAAAGATGGGATGCTCCATTGATGGGTGAAATATATTAGTTTTGTTTTGTGTGTATTTTGAGTAAATGGATGAGGGTCATTCCAGCTCAATTGGTACAGGGGTGGTCGGGTGACCATCTCCGATTTTCTTCAAATTTTCAGGGTTGATTCATACACCATTCAATAGCTTAAATCTAAAATTTTAGCTTCCTCAGTCAAAAACTTTTAATTTTATGGTCACTTAAATGGCTCCCACCTTCGACAAAAAATGCCCATGTTGGGCTTGATTGGCCAATGCCTTCATTTTGAGAGGCCTTGAAAAGTGTCTTCTAATAGGAGTAGAAGCTTCAAATTTGTCATGCCAATACAACTTCTGGTGGGCTTTTCAATTTTGCAAGCAAAAAGGCTGTGGAACAAATAGTTTCTAAGTTACAAGGGCTTAAATATGGCTCCATTTTGAAGCTTGCATCAATTCCTCCCACTTTTACGACTCTACCATTTTCAAAAGTTTTAGTTCTACATCAATCACAGCTGTTTTAATACTCCTAATAGTCTCTATGGGTTGTAAATTTATGAGTGAAATAAAAAAATAACCAAAAAAGGATTTATTTCTATTTTTAAAAATTTCCAAAAGTTGATATTTTCACAAAATTTGCAAAATTAACATCAACTTTGGGGCTTAATATAAAGGTGTCCGAAATTAGTCAGGGAGTTGATACTTCTAGTAAAGAAAGATACATATGTGTAAAAAAACATATATTAAGGAATAGATCTCAACTCAACTCCTTCATATAGTTTTGGTGATTCAAAGAAAAGTGCTTTTTGTGAAAAATCTCAAATTTTTGCAAAATTTGTAAATTTTAAATTTCTATTTATGACATTGAATTGTAATTTTACTTCCATTTTATTACTTATTAAGTTGATTTACAATTGTAATAATATGTAAATAAGTCTAAAACATACAAGAAATTTAATATGTCTGTCAAAACAACCAGCGACTCGAAGGGCTCTGGGTAGCTCATTTCGCTTTGTATATTCTTATAAATGTAAAACATGATGGTTAATCATTAATGTCCAGGCCTATTTTATAGATCATGATCTTTTATTTTCAGAAAATTTAACTAGAGCAATTAACTTAATTTTACTGCCTGTAATAATGGCTTATTCTAATCAAGAATCAAAGTGCAGCTTTGGTATGTACTTGGATGATCCATGTCATGAACACAGACTCACCAGGAAGGTGGGTATGTATACCTTACATGAGCTGACAGATGAAACAAGGAAACTGCTATTGTGGAGAACAAAAGCAACTGTAATCAACCCAAATAGTGCTACTGTATGCTACCACCATGAAAAAATGTTTGGAATGCATTACCAACAAATGCAACGTAGCTGCCAAGATCCATGGAGAAATCATCGAAAGAAGATAAGTAAGTAAATATAGGTACTAATATATTTATATTTCATAAAGAAGTTTATATTGTAAATTGTAACCTAAATTAGCTATTTAATTTTAATAGGGTAGGCTATATACTGTGCTACTGAATGCATATGTTTTGAATATTTTATACGAATAGCCTATAACCAAATGTTGAGGTTTTAAAATTATTTTCCAATGTGTTTAGAGTTTACATTACCCTACTTTATTTGCAGAATCACTACAAATTATTGACAAAGACATAGCAACTAGACTGAATCTGATACCAGGACAGAAACTTTGCTCAACATGCTTCTCTAGAGCCAAGACGATTGAAGATGAAAAAGACTCAGGTAGTGATGAATATGTTCCAGAAGAAATAGTTAAGGAGACATTTGACGAAACGTTAGGTTCACTAGAATGCTCACCCATTAAGTATGTAAGAGCAAGAGATCGAAAGTTTTACGCGAAAAGGAAACTAAAGCAAATTGAAACATCAACAAAATCAAAGCTGTCAAAAGTACTTCATATGAAGCCTAGCATTTTGGATGAGGAAGCGGAGAAACCTATAGAGAGTGAGGAAGAAAAGTGTTATCAGCATATGATAGAGGAACTGAAAGAAAGTGTAAAACTAGTACCAGACAAGAAAAGATACAAATTCTAACACTCCTTCCAATTGGTAAAACCTGGTCCAGAGAAAGAATTATGAAAGAATTTGAAGTGTCAGCCAGAATGGTTAATGCTGTGAGGGCCTTAAAGAGAAAAGAAGGTATCCTTCCTATAATGAGAAATAAAAAGAGTAGCAAGGGTATAAGCGATGAAATAAAGGAAAGAGTGATAGAATTTTTCCAAACAATGAATATACTAGAGAATGCCCTGGTAAAAAGACTACAAATCAATAAAAACACCACAAGGGAAGGTTCACAAGCAGAAAATACTGTTGTTGACAAATATCAGAGAATTATATATGCTTTACAAAAATAAATATCCAAACAACAAAATCTCCAAATCAAAGTTTTTTGAACTGAGACCAAAATGGTGTATGGGTGTGGGGAGTAAAGGATCACACAATGTATGCATTTGTGAAATACACCAGAACTTTAAACTTTTATGTGAATCACTCCCCGTCAAAGTAGAATTAAGAGTGTTACTAGGGAAAATAGTCTGCAACACTGAAACCAGAAACTGCATGATTAATAACTACAAACATGTCCTGGTTTAAATGAATTACGGGATTGGCTTCTTACCATTTTTGAAAACAATGATTATGACATGGATGATGATGTTTCCTTTAAGCAGTGGCTTCATACAGACCATACCCAACTGGTCACAATGACAAAAAGTGTTTCGAATGTAGTAGAAGACATGTGAAAGTGCAAAAAAGTTGAAAGTACACCATTTCATAGCAAAAGCCCAATCAAAATATTTTCCGACTGTAAAGAAAACCTCAATGATTCTACAGCATTAGTTCTTGTTGACTTCTCTGAAAACTATAGTTTTATAATTCAGGATGCCGTACAAGGGCATCACTGGGACAATACCCAGGCTACCTTGCATCCGGTAGTCTGCTATCAAAAAGTTGATGGTGAACTAAAAGTTACAAATTTTTGTGTAATATCAGATTCACTTACACACAACACAACTGCAGTTCATTCTTTTTTATGTGAAGCCTTGAAATTACTTAAAAGTCAGAATCCTAAACTAAAACATATTTGTTACTTTAGCGATGGCGCAGCAAGTTAATATAAAAACTATAAAACATCATTAATTCAGTGTTACATGAAAAAGATTTCCAACTAACATGTGAATGGAACTTTTTTGCCACCTCTCACGGAAAGAGCCCCTGTGATGGTGTTGGTGGCACCGTCAAAAGGTTAGTTGCCCGGGCAAGTCTACAAGCAACAAGTAAAGGTCACATCACCAATCCAAAAGAGATGTTCGATTGGTGCAAATCTAATATTAATGGTATACAATTTCTGTACATTGATTCAGCTAAAATTGAGGAACATGCTAATTTATTTGAGTTAGAAAAAAGGTATTCCTTAATTAAGACAATCCCAGGAACCCATTCATATCACTGCTTTAGACCTTCATCAACAGGCATTAAACTGTACAAAATTTCTAGTGATGAAAATCTCTTTAACGTACAACTTTCCTTCCTCAATGCTACACAAGAAAATGTGGCTTACCAATATAAACCTGGTACATATGTGGCCTGTTTCTATGAAGGTGACTAGTTTGTTGGAAACATAGTTGAAGTGTGTGATACTGAGAAGGATCTATTAGTAAATTTCATGAAAAAGAATCCTTTTAAATGGCCTGAACAAGAGGACGTTTGCTGGATTCCATTCCAACATGTTTTGTGTTCAATTGAACCACCTACAGTTGCTGGGAAAATGGGGAGACAGTACAAGTTATCAAATGATTGTTTATCTAAAATTGAGGAGTATTTTTAAAAAAGCCTAAGTAACTACAGACCTGTATCAAGCTGAATAATAAATTGCCAATTTATGGCTGTGAGGCCATGGAGTGTTGAAGACAATCAGACTTAAAGCCTGAGTACAATAATAAATTCCTGAGTCAGTGTCTAAACATAAGAGTTATTAGCTATATATAAGTTTACATACGAATTTATATAAAACAACACATATTAAAAAAAGAATATGAACTTATAGCCAATAATTCACATGCTTAAAAACTCAGGAATTCATTACTGTATATAGCTAAGTACTGTACACTTGTATTAAGGGAAGTAATACAACAAAGCTACTTAAATTTAAGGTTTTGTACTGAAAATGGTGGTTACTGCTAGTTTATCTGTACTAACTGCATAATTTAAATTACTAGGAAGTGCTTAAAGAGCAGTAGAACACGGTTCTACATGATTTACTTAGGTAGATCCAAGTATTGAGCCTACAAGCTGGTCCATCTGTTGTGTTAACTGCAAATGTAGTAATAATCTAGGTGTATATATTGTCTTTTTTATGAGTAAAACTTATTTAGATAATTTAACATTTGTGAATTAACTTACCAAGTAATAAAATGGAAGTAAAATTACAATTCAATGTTGTAAAAAGAAATTTAAACATTTCAAAATTTTGAAAAAATTCAGAATTTTTCACAAAAAGTACTTTTCTTTGAATAGCCAAAACTATATGAAGGAGTTGAGTTGAGATCTATTCCTTAATATGTGTTTTTTTACACATATGTATCTTTCTTTACTAGAAGTATCAACTCCCTGACTAATTTCGGACACCTTTATATTAAGCCCCAAAGTTGATGTTAATTTTGCAAATTTTGTGAAAATATCAACGTTTGGAAATTTTTAAAAATAAAAATAAATCCTTTTTTGGTTATTTTTTTATTTCACTCATAAATTTACAACCCATAGAGACTATTAGGAGTATTAAAACAGCTGTGATTGATGTAGAACTAAAACTTTTGAAAATGGTAGAGTCGTAAAAGTGGGAGGAATTGATGCAAGCTTCAAAATGGAGCCATGTTTAAGCACTTGTAACTCAGAAACTATTTGTTCCACAGCCTTTTAGCTTGCAAAATTGAAAAGCCCACCAGAAGTTGTATTGGCATGACAAATTTGAAGCTTCTACTCCTATTAGAAGACACTTTTCAAGGCCTCTCAAAATGAAGGCATTGGCCAATCAAGCCCAACATGGGCATTTTTTGTCGAAGGTGGGGGCCATTTAAGCGACCATAAAATTAAACTTTTTTGACTGAGGAAGCTAAAATTTTAGATTTAAGCTATTGAATGGTGTATGAATCAACCCTGAAAATTTGAAGAAAATCGGAGATGGTCACCTGACCAACTTTCTGAAATCTGTACCAGTTGAGCTGGAATGACTGGGCTGGCAGGCAGGCAGGCGGCAGACAGAAAGGCATCGCATCACTAAGGGCAGGTGGCGGTGGCGGTGGCGGCGGCGGCGGCGGCTGGTGAGGCTGCTCCAGCAGAGGCGGTGGAGGAAATTCTATATCCCTCGTTTCTCTCCGTCTCGCCTCGTCCCTACTCTCTCATCTCGAGCGTCCTCACGTAGGCCAAATCGGCCATAAATCAGTTTCTCACCCGGAGAAAAGTGTCCACCGCCTCCTCCGCTCGCTTTAGATGGCCGAAGCCGCCGGGGAAGAGGCCGAGTCTACCTTGCTTCCTTATAGTAGTTCTCACGACTTTGAACACGATACTTGGGACGGGGGACCGACTCATGAGCAAAATATGTTTTCTTTGGTCTCAGCTCTTGCAACAGAAACAATAAATGTTAGACAGAAGATAGGGAGTGCTGGAACTCCCATTTCTACTGTCACTATCCTCCTTAGCTGATCTTTTTCAGTGTCAGATCTACCCTGTAAGCAGTCCAGCATACTCAAACATACACTTCTCTTCTTATTTTTTACTACATATATATGTATCTTGCACACTATAATCTTTTCAAAATTTGAAAGGGAGAGGGAGGCATGAACTACAAGGGCCATGGAGTCTCCTGGGAAGGGGGACCATAAATGTCCCCACTTCTGGCTTCCTAACTGCCGATACCAGGAATGTAACCCAGGTAGTGGGGGCTGGATCTGCTACTACTCATTTGAGATGTTTTGGGCCTCTGCTCGATTTACTTTTCATTAATTTCTGCAACATCTGTGGCCTTTTCTCAAATTTTCAACCTACAGTATTACCCCTCTATATCAGACTTTATACCAGAATTCACTTAATACTGGACTCTATCTTAGCAGACTGCCTGAGACTGGTATTTTTTTTTGTACCAGAATTTGTCCAGTATTAAAAAAAATGTCCAGTAACATAAAACCTCACTTGCTTGACATCATATGGTAGCCCTGCATTAACACAATGGAAGGCATTTGCCTTCCATTGTGTTAGAATGCACTTCGATGCTACAAACATAACAGTGCAGTATTATTTGATGAGTAAATGAGCACAATCAAGCAATATTATTGTCATCAATTTGCATATTATTATTCTGAGATCAAATTTAGAAAGTAGGTTGTTTCCAGTGATATAGCTAGAAATGGAATATCCCATGGGATGATTTCTCTGATGGGACCCATTCAACACAATATTTATTAAAATTGCAATGATATTCACGGTTATCATTTAATTGGATGGGTCCTTTAAATGCCTTTAAGCTATACTGTATAATTATATAATAATCAAATAATAATAAATAACAATGATAATAATAGCATTTATTTAGCATTAGATTATCAAAAATATTTATGTGATAGGCCCATTTTTTATGACAAAGTGGTACAGTAGGTTCTTGATAATCCAGAACTCGATAATCTAAAAGACTTGTTAATCTGAAAGTTTTGGTCTGACTAGCATGCGAGTCTGTGCTAGACACTGTGATGCCAAGTGCCCAGAAAATACTAAAAAGAGTACTCTATTCCACTCTGCAACTATTAAAACAAATAAATGGATAAAAAACTTGGCGAGTACTTTATTTAATTAATTTCATATGTTAATACTATATATTCTTTTAGTTTTCTTAATTTACAGATATTTTATATGTGCGTCTCAATAATCCAAAAAACTCACTATCCAAAACTTGTCCAGTCCCAAAGTGTTTGGATTAATGAGACCCTACTGTATCGGGATCCTGGGATTCAAAATATATATTATATTTAGGGTGGAGTGAAAAAAATCAAAAGTGCCAGGATCAAAATTGAGGGAGTCTAGATAGTTGTCTTTTGTCCAGGATTAAACTGTAAAACCAATTTTGGGTGGTTGCATACAAAACTGCTACTGGCCAATTTATACAAATCGTATGTGTGTGTGTGACCAAAATTTGAACCCAGTGACCTATCTCAGGTTCTGGACATGTTAGAAAGACAATTTGAGCACCACCTCTCCTCCTCATCATCCTTTCCTCACAAACTCAGGTGTCTGGGATGACTGACAGCAACCCCTTTTCTGTACCCTCTTATTTTATACTCAATTTCACTCCAAAGGTGGATGTTGCATTTATGTATGCAATAACCTAACTGTTCTCATATTCTCAAATTTGAATCTTCTAAATCCTATACCCTCTGGCTTTGGCTCACATGCCAATCTCAAACTAAATACATCTGTGCTGTCTACCTTTCTGATCAATTATTTGTAGATTCTTTTGATACTTTAGGCCTAATCCAATGGGTTCATGAAGCGACATATATACCTTCTAGTAACATCCTGGATTTGGTACTGACCTCTAAGGCTGATAGGGTGGGCAGGATTTCAATTCTCCCCCCTTTTCCACACTGTGGACATTGCCCAGTCATTTTTTATTACATTTTTCAGATTGATTCAGAGGACTGAGTGAGCAAGACAGCAAAGTATGCATGGCATCTTGGAAGATACTCTGCTATGGCTGAACAGCTAAATGAAGTTGATTGGTATTTTTTATTTAAATATTTAATTAAATGCTCATGATATGTTTTCAAGGCTTCGTGAAATTTTATGTCCATTGATTGCTAAATTTGTTCCACTATCTAAACCCAAACATTTTGTCACCTGAGCAAGCCTCCACCCAGTTTGACAAGAGCAAGAAGTAGGGCCTGGTTCTATTATAAATCTGTCTGAGCACAATATGGCAGGTCTTCCGAGAGGCCAGTGATGCTCTTCTTGACTATAATAACCTAAATTTTACTTTTAAAAAGTATTTTATAAACAGGCAGAAGACTCATGAAAAGTCACTTGTGACTGGATTTAAGTCCAAGCGAAAGTTACTGTATTCTTATATACGCCAAAAGAAGGTTGGCCAACCGGGTGTGAGGCCACTTATGCTTCCATCTGGCATTCCTACTGGTGATAATGCACTTATGGCAGTGTGTCTGGCTGATGCATTTACAAGTGTTTACAATAGGGTTGTGCCCCCTGAGCCTTTTCCCCATCAGGCTTCTCCCAACAGTTCTGCCAGATTTTCACTTTTCTGTTTCCAAAGTTTATAACGTCTTGTCAGGGTCTAGTATAGGCCCTGATGGCATGCACCCACACTTGCTCAGATCCTGCGCAGCAGGTCTTGCTTATCCTTTATACTTAATATTCACAGCTAGTTTTAATACAGGGGTACTTCCTGACCTGTGGAAGCTTTCTGAGGTGGTATCAATCTTCAAGAAGGGCTCAAGAGACAACCCCTTTAATTATAGACCTGTTGGCCTTACACCTGTTTGCTGTAAGAGTTTCAAGCGACTGGTTGGGCAGCATATATATATGATTATCTTTACCTCAATGATTTAATTTCAGCTAACCAGTTTGGATTCTGTAAAGGTAAATCAGTGGAGGACCAGCCATTGTTGACCTACAATGATGTGGCTAGCTGAGTGGACCAAGGTAGAGTGGTGGATTTAATATTTTTTGATTTTTCTAAAGCCTCGGTGCTCCTGCAGAAACTGAGTGAACTGGGCATCCAGGGTAATATCCTTGTTTGGATTCATGAATTCTTAGTTCGAAGGTGGGTGTGTGTGTCAGTCTCTGGAGTTACCAGCAGTTATAGACAGGTATTAAGTGGGGTACCCCAGGGCTCCATTCTGGGCCCAATTCTTTTTTTGATAAATGTCAATTTTGTCCCCTCACAGATTTCATCTAAATTTAAGATCTTTGCTGATGATCTGAAGATCTGTCTTATTATTGATCATCATGATTTTTCTCTGACACTGTGTGATATAGCATCCAGCCAACAGGATATCAATTTGATAGTAGAAACTGCTGCCTCTTGGGGGCTATCTATTAATGTTGGCAAGTGTGCAGTACTAAGGTTTCACAGAGGTCTCATAGACTGGCAGGAATTAGGACCATACTCTTATTATAATTTAAATGCAACCCCTATCCGGTTCATTGACTCTTATACAGATCTTGGTGTGATGGTGGATGTCTCTCTTAAGTTTCATCTACACATAAGAAATATTATAAATAAGGCTGGTGGACTGATTTCAAATTTCCTTAGGTCAATAGTGTGCAGATCGCCTGATAGACCTACCAAACCCACATCAGGCCTCTTCTGGAGTTTTCATCCTCAGTTTGGGCAACTGGCTACTCAGGAGATCTCCATCTCCTGGAGTCTCTTCAGCGTAGGTGGACTCATAATACTGAGGGAATGGAGGGGTTGGATTATACCAATAGACTCAGGAGATTTAACTGGTACTCTGTCAGGGGCAGATTATTGAGGGTGGATATAATTAGATGCTAGAGGGTCTTCTATGGGAAGTCCAGCTTGCATCCTGAGGACTTTTTTACATTGGCCCCTGGCTTCACCAGGGGCCACAGTTTCAAGGTGGCCCATGAGTATAGTGCTTTGGAGAATAGAAGGTGATATTTTAGTGTCAGATGTGTCTCTGAATGGAATAGTTTGCCTGAATGGATGTTGCAGTGGCAGTTTGGAGAGCTTCAAGAAAGGTCTGCATGACTGTTTAGGTTTTAAGCTGTATGCCTATTGATTGAATCTACCTTGTTACATATGCATGCAATATGATCTAGTTATATCTATGTGCACTAAGGTACATTTTCCAGTCCATAGCTTTGTTTGTAAATACTTCATTTTAATGGGATTAACAGGGAAGTGGCATTTTGCACTCTGACTAATGCTCCCTTGTCGGAGGAATCAACCAGGTGAGTTCTACTAATTCTACTAACTATCCAAAACTCTTTGACTACCTCACTTCCAAAATGGAATACATTCTATCCCACTCTCCCTTTGCTAAAATTTCCATTTTAGGTGATTTTACTGTTCACCACCACCTTTGGCTTTCCTCCCATTTCACTACCATCCCATTCCTATAATGCTTTTTATTATTATATTTTAAAAACTAAAGAATTTCTTTGGATCTTTATTATTATTTTTAGCTAGATTTATTTTACTATGCCTTTCGCTCTTCCTAATCAAATGATTTAGTTTACTTCTTAACTGCCTATAATTATCCAAAAGTGCAAGCCCATCACTACTTTCAAATTCCCTGAATGCCCCTTTTTTTTATTTTTAATTATTTTACCTGTTTCCGTATTCCACTACAAAGGTTTCCTAATCTAGTTATTACTCAGTTCTGAAAGGAATACACCTACATTGTACATACTCTGAAATTCCTTTCAATCTAGACCACATCTCGATAGCATTTTTATTCACAAATTCATTATCCCACTTTACTGAGCCTAACAACTCCCTAAATTTACTATAGTCACCCTTTGAGAAGCAAGGGGACTGGATGGTCATTATTGACTAGATCCTTATTTAATTCTATCTTAAAACATATGATCAAATGGTCACTATTCCCTTATGACTCTCTTACTGCATGTTCCCTAATAATCTCATGATCATTGGAAAGAACCAGATCTAAGACTGCTTGATCCCTAGTTGGTTTGTTTACAAATTGCGTTAGAAAACAATCATTACAGCAGTCAATGAAGCTTGTGAAAAAACTATATAGGGCTATGGGTTGATTGCCTGATACCCTCATCTGTTGGAAATTTCCAGTAGACTTCAGTGGAGAGTTACCAACAAAAGCCCTATGTTTTTTCGTTAGGGAGTTATGTATGTGTATGTCTTCAAAGGACCTCTTTGTTTATTTAATTGTTTTCGGTAATTCTAGCCTCAGAATTTTAGATGCCTATATGTGAACGAAAGAAATTTTTCCCACCTTATTTTCGCTGGGCCTTAGTTTGCTTCGATGTAGGGCGTGACAGTCTTCTTCGATTAAGGGCCGTTACGATGGAGCCTACACTGCGAGTTGACACTTTGTTACTAATATAGGCAATCACTAATTAAACCCCTGAAGGAATAGGCCTATCCTTTTTATAGTTATTAGGTTTTATATTATAAGGAATTCACTCAGAACTTTAGGGAAGACAAAAGCACATCTTCCCTGTTTAAAGCATCTGCTGTAACATAAAGAGCTCTGAGCCAGTGCTGCTATAATATATCTTCGTATTTTAGTATAAATTGCTGATTTGGCAAAGTTTGTTGACTCCTTCTCTCTTGTAATTTACATGAGTTAGCAATGGAAAATTTTGATCACGTGAAATAATAAATGTTTCTCGTGGTTATGTAGGCCTGATGCCTACATGCGGGTTCTATGTATGTATGGCAATCATTTCATTCCCATTAGGCTATGTCACCAATCCGGAGGCAATTTTGTATAGATATTTAATTCAATTAATTAATAATTTATATTTAATTATGAAGTAAAGGCATCACATACGATACCATGTTGTAAGCACGTATAGTTTTTCCATAAAGCTATCTTCACTATTATTTCCTTCTAAATGGCTCCAGTCTGTATGAGGCAAGTTGAACTCTCCCATAACTGATGTTCTAGCACTACAACCTTTATTTATTTTCTGAACCATGCTGTCATCAACTTCCTGTGTTTGGTTTGAAAGTCTGTAAAATGCACCTATCCAAATATACTCTGCTTGATACACAACACAAATATAAACCCAAACTGATTCTACCCTTTTGTCTAATCTAATACTATCATTCTGAACTGAACTTAAATTACTCAATGTATAAGACCAAACCATCCCCCCCATCTGTCCATTTTTTGATAAATATACATTGTACAACTATTTAACTCATACTATGCTCTAGTGTCATTCAATACTACATCACTAAACCAAATCTCACTAATCTAGGTTTTCACTAATCTTATAGCTAAATGAGTCACTTTTCTTATTCCTAAGACTCCATGCATTTATATAAAAACACTTCAACTCCTCAGATTTAACTGGTTCACTACTTTTGGCTAGATAGTTGATACACCTATTCCTGACAATCTATATTTAAGACCCTAACATTATTAACTTTATATATCCCTTGATGATTTATGACCCCTGTTGATCTAAAGTTACATTTCAAAACCCCAAAGAACTTACATTGTCCACTAAAAAGTCTCCCATATAAAGCAGTTCCCTTTTTACTGAGATGTTATCCATCCTTACTGTAAAGCTCCCTCCTTTCATAAAAATTAGCCCACAAACCTATAAACTCAACCCCTTCAATACACAGTATTCTAATTTTATCAATTAAGGCTAAAATTCTCATTGGTAAAAATGCCAACTACATAACACTTACTCTACCTATATTTTCAAGTTTCTATCAGTTGGTGTTGTAATACCTCATCTGTCCCCAAATGTTAACCACCCATTGATGGGAGGGGAGAGAGTATTTTGCTGGGAATGGGACTGGTTCTTATATATATTTACCCTACATTATTATGTAAGCATTACTGTAGTCTATAACAACAAAATTTATGGTTTAGCATGTGCAATCCAATGTTGGTCTCGATAAGATGGTTCACATTTGGGGATAAATGAGGGATTTATGACACACCCTGTAGTAAGAAAACCATATGTGATAGGGAAAAACTAACTATATTTTTGAGATCAGCGCACTCAAATTATATAGAATCACCAACTAGTTTGTAAAAATCGATTGACAAGTTTTCAAATGTGTACTGGTGTACCTGTAGCACGAAATCTTTAGGTGATAGAGTAAAATCTAATTAAAGCAGAATTAAATAGCTCCTAGCTCTTGGACAAGCATATTGCTTGTTTATGAAAGAATAAAAAAATAACTGAAAAAAACAAAATATATTTACCATCTTCTTCAAAAAAAGCACGAAGTCTTTCTCACAATTTCTGTACCAAGCGAAGTATGTGTCGGATGCCAATAAATTGTTCTCCTGCAATCTAGACCCCAAAAGTTCTGCAGAGTCCTTAGGCAGATTCAAATCCCTAAGTCATTTAGTTCGGCTTGGGTTAATGGTTTAGGATCTGGTCAGCTGTTGGCTGTTCATAAACATCATCATTGTCTGGATTTGGAGCTGAATCAGAATCTGAATTGTATTGATCCATACTCTCGGGTGGGTGGGGAATAGGAACTTCTGGACCATGGGGTACCAGCCTTATTGCAGATGGAAGACTTGGGTATTGAAGGCTCTCTTTATTCTTTACATTATAACCTTTAACATTGCAAGAACAGAAGAAGTAGCAGTCGTCGGTATGGTTTCTAGGCTCACGCCATACCATAGGGATCCCAAATGGCAAACTTTTCTTTTTACCTTTGCTCCAATTCCTTAATGCCGCAACACACGTAAGACAAACCTTGTGTGGAGCCCAACTTTTGTCTTGATCTCCTAATTTAATTCCAAAATAAGCATAAGCAGCTCTCTTAATGAAGGTCGTTACACTTGTCCTTTATTTTACAACATACCGACCACAAATATAACAAAATATGTCTGGACTATGGGTACATCCTCTAGAAGCCATTATTAAAATTTTAAAGACGTAATGTTAGAATTATCTATCTGAAAAATACGAAAAAACGAAATTAATTAAAGATAAAAAGGTAAAAAATTACAAAATGCCCCAAAATTGTTTTGCTAATAACTTTAAAACTGTGGGTGATAGTAAAAAACTGGTAGCATTTTTTAATTCAGCGCAGCGAACTGCTTCAGAATCACAACTCAAAATAAAGAAATTGATTTTCATGCAGACCGGTGTTATTTATACCTATATGAATTATAATATTACCTCAGCTTTCAGGCAACTTCTTCACTAACTCATTGACTTTAGAAATATTATCTCCCAAAATACATATTCTTCTACTAGTTTTTCTTCTCTTATTGCAAAATTCATTGGCCTGATTCTTAATGATAAGTCTCCAACCAAGGTTGGCAAAAACCTAACCCACCTGGCAGTTTTTGTGCTTTTTTTCAGATTTAATCATGTTTTGGTTTTTTTTTCAGGCTTTTTCATATTTTCAATGGCCAAACTATCAGGTCATCCCATAATGTCATTTTTTTTGCATTGCTAAACTCTTGTCATGTTTGCACATGTTTCTGTGCATATTTTGTGGGAAACAAATTTGTGTGTTTTTAGACATGTTACTTCTCAGTCTAAGTGAAGTTTCATTGCATTAACAATCTTTGTTTATTTCACCCTTACGGATAAGACAGAGGTATCAGAGGGACACATTAAGGCATATAATGCTTTATGAGTTTAGAAAAGGAAATAACATGACTGCAGCCACAAAAAATATTCAGAGTATTTATGGAGAGGAAGCTTTAAATGTAAAGAAATGTCAATGATGGTTCCAGAAGTGTAGGTCTGGTGACTATAGCTTAATTGATGAAGCATGCTCAGGCTGACCTGTTGAGTTCAATGATGACCTTCTGATAGCTACACTTGAAGAAAATCCTGCTTTAACTGTTGAAGAACTTGTCCAGCAACTAAATTTGACCAGTTCCACAGTTCATCACCACCTGCAATGACTGGGAAAAGTGTCAAAACTTGGGAAGTGAGTTCCACATACAGCTAACTGTAGAGATCGTGTGAACATTTGCTCTTCATTGCATTCTCAGCAACTTCAAGCACCGCTTCTGAATCGACTCATTACTGGGGATGAAAATTGGGTATCACAATGTTAAGCATCATCAGCAGTAGGTTAGTGCTGGAGAATCTGCTACACCACAACCAAGAGGAAATCTGCACCCCAGGAAGGCTTTGTTGTGCATTTCATGGGATATTCAAGTAGTAGTTTATTTTGAACTGTTGCAGCCCAATCAAACCATTACAGCCAGAGGCTACAGTCAGCAACTTCAAAGATTGAGTGCTGCTTTGCATGATTACAAACAAAACACCTTTCTTTGGCCAACTGCAAGGGTGTTGTGCTTCAGCAGGACATGTGTCCTCATACTGCTTGAATCACCAATGCCAAAATTGAACAGCTTGGTTGGAAAAAAATTCCACATCCTCCATATTCACCAGACCTTGCACCATCAGATTACCACCTATTCAGAAGTCTTGAAAACCACCTTGACAGGAAAGAACTTGAAAGTTTCAAGGTTAACAACTTTGTCCTCTCCGAGTTTTTTGCTTCTAAACAGGAGGAATTTTATCAACATGGAAGTGAAATGCTTGTAGAGAGGTGGCAGAGAGTCAGAGAAAATGAAGGAAAATAAATAATTGGTTAAAATCTATTTTGATATAGTTTTATTTTCATTTAGAAATAAAGGTAAAAAAAACATTACTTATGAGATGACCTGATAGTATAAGAATATAGCTAAATAACTGAGCTTATTACAAAAATAATTATTTACTACAAGTTCTTTTTTCATTGGACAGTTAGGTATGATATATGCTTTGCTTGAAAATAAAATACTCAAATAATTAAGGTTTGTAATATCTTAGTCAAGTTGTGTGAAATATGGAATCTTTTATTGATCCATATTTCAGTAATGAGTAATGTGCAAGAATTAATCTATTACATTATTTTATTTTATTCTGATTTATTTTGAAAAACCATGAAAAAAAACAGTTTTGTGGGTTTTTTCAGGTGGTTCTTTTCTGAAAAAAAAAAAAAAACACTGGGGACACAATTGGGTTGGGTCCAATTGAGCCAACCCTGTCTCCAACCATGGTAAATTCACACTGTACCGGGATTGCTTTATCAAAATTTTAAAGTATCTGAAAGCTGTTATAAGTTGCTACCACATCATTACTATTCTCTCTAATCCTATTCCTTAACTGACCTTTGACTTTGTGCCATTCATCAGGTCTAATTTTACTTGGACCTGCATCTTCATCACTAATACTAGGGCTAGGCTTAGGTTCAACTTCACTATATCTTACATTAGTATTTCCTGTATTAGAATCAGTTTCTGGCCCAACTCTTGCATTAATCTCATTAGCTACACTATTAATCATAGGGCCAACTAACTTAGGCCCACTAGACTCTGACCAACCAGCTTTCTTAAGCCTTGCCTTAAGCATGTCCCTAATCTCGGCTAAACACTTACTGCAAAGCCACAAAATATTTAGTGACTTCATACCCCTGCACACTTGTTCTGTAATTTTAATGCAGGCTGAGTGATACCAATCATCACAACTCTCACATGCTACAGCCTTATCCCCTTCACTAACATCCTTCTTACAAACCTTAGTCACAGTCTAAAGTCATCATAAATACTGTTCTTTAATGCTGTTAAAAGCTTTATGGTCTAAGATAGGCTATCCCCTGGATGGAATGAGCCATGGGCACAAATCCCAATGGGACAGGGAGTACATGTACCCTAGGGTGCATCAGCCTATAAGGGGTGAAATTTCGAACTTCGGATATTGATTCGGCCCTATGATTATGGTTATAATCCCCAACAAACCTTCAGTGTCCATGTTTCAAGCTGTTCTGACAATATTTAGTGGGTCCACCTCGAAGATGAAAATTTGACAATTGTGGAATTTTATGGTTTTACTAGAAAATCTTGTGTGTAAGCGTTGTAGATTTTGTTTGAAAAAAAAATTGTAAATATAGTTAGTTTTAGGCAAGTTTTAGCCTCAATTCATGAAATTGTCTTTTTAGACTTTTTGTATTATTCTGAGAATCATGAAGTGAGTTACCAGGATGCGGGATGAGGACCCAACTTGCCAAGCATCCCACCGACCACCTCCACCTATTAAAAATGGTATTTCATGATAAAATACTTGTAAAAATTGATTTATTGCTTATTGATATCTTAATTCTTCTTCTTTGTCCTTTTTTCTTTTAAAACAGATGATAAAGAAGCTTGTCTCTTTCTCAGATTAGGAGTGGCTTTTCTGTCAGCTTCTACAACTTGGAGAACATTTTGAAGATGTTCTTCAGTCCTTGCAGCCTCATAAAAGTCACTGCATAGTTTTACTGCCCTCTCAGAGCCATCATTTATGACATTTATAGCCAAAAGTTTTTCTTTGGAAGATATAAATGATGCTGTTGTTTTCCATTCAACAATCTCAACCATTAAAAAATCATAGTCTAACTGTAGTGAAGAGAATAATATGAACCATGAGTTTTTGTCAACCAAGTCAGCTAGTGTGGTTTCCAATTGTAGATTGGTAGGGAAATTAGGCTTTCCAAAACTAGATCCATGTCTACCTTCTGGAACCACTGTCTCAATCTTGTGTGGTTTATAGGAAAGTAGATGGTTTGTTATAGCACGAAGTTCATTTTTGGAACCAAATCGCTGAATAATACAAGAGGAATCATCTCTGATGAAAGGTACCAGAGATGACGTTTCAAAGATGTTAGAGCACTTTTTGCTATTTGCTTGTTTACTTCCTCGTATCTAAGAAGCTTTTCGTAAAGCTGCAAATCGTGCCATGGTGCATCAAAAACTGAAGAGCAGGTCATCCACCATGGGTAGTAAATCAGTGAAATGAAGGTTGCAAAGTCTCTTAGTTTCAGAATTTGTTGCTTGTTTGTGATTGTTACTGAAGGTAGTTTTGAGATATTATCTTCTAGTAATGCAATTTTCAGAGCATATATTGCTTTACTCATCCATCTGGCTCTATGTATAGCACCAGGTCGCTGAAGGGTTATATCCTTATCACTAGGTCCTGCATTTAAGTATAACACAACTAAGTCAGAAAATTGTTTGTAGTCATATTGTGTATGTTGCTTTTCTATATTACTTATTTGAATTGCATAATCAGTCCATTCCTGAAGAATCTCCTGGACAGCTTTGGAGTACTGATTGAAGTCAATTTTTTTCAATTTTTCATCCTTGGAAATCCACTGAAACTTTTCTCGAAATCTGTTAAAGACATTAATTTCTGGTCCACTCGAAGTTTCTACTTTCATGTCCTGAAACACATGACTCAATAACTTCACCAACATGATGCCTGCATGCAGACCATAATAAAGGCCGTCCAATCTCTTGTTGGATAGTTATGCATGCAGCACTCACATGTCCCGTGTTGGTTGCTGTAGTGTCAAAAACCAAGTTCACTATTGAATCGGAGCAGTTCCACAATTTCAGTAGCTTCATAACTTCTTCAGTCAAGTTTTTCCCAGATTGGCCACTGCAACCAGCACTAGGATGATATGATGGAATACCAAGTAGTTTGAGATCCATTGAATTTCCAACTGATACGGCTAATCATTCTTCTGTAACATATTTATCCTGCAGAGTAGAAATTATTTTCGAATCCCAATGAAGAGAGGCCAATTTAGGAGGATTCCAGGATTTTTTAATGGAACTTGAAATTTTTTGGGCTACTTCGCGTCTTGCTCTATCAGCTGTAGCATATGAAGTTGCCACTGCCTTAGTGTTACCACCACATTCTTCAACAAAAGCTTTTGTGAATGCAGCCTGTTGTGCCAGAGTCATTTTCATTCTTGATGCCAAAGAAACAAGTTTCGGTCTTTTCAGAATGTCATGAGGAATGATAGCTTGAGTACCTAAACAGACTGTTGACTGTGTGGATTTTCCATCTTTTTCAGCTCCATCATTAGCTTCTGACTCACTCTCAATGGTAGTTGTATCGCTTGTGCTACTGCTTTCTAATTCAACATAACTGCAAGAAGCTTCAATGTCTCTCAATTCCTTTTCTTTTCTCGCATTTTCTTCACATTTTCGAAAATTAATGCGCTTCATTTTGGATGCTAAAGTTTGATCATGAGCTCCAAAAGAAGCAATTCTATCCCCTTGCATAGATTGAAGAAATTGTATATCTTCTGGATTACTCATAATTTTTTCGGCATTTTTAATCCACAGTGGAAAAGTCATTTTAAGTTGCATTTCCATATCTTCTAGTCTTGTCTTTGTACTTTGTAGCTCTCTTCTTTTCAATGGAATTTCTCTCAGTTTTGCATTCTTTTCTGACAACAAAATTATTTTCTCACATGCTTTTTTTCTCAGTAATCATTGGTATGTTGGCTTTATTATAGAATGGTTGAATTTCTGTTAAAACAATTTTAGCTATATCTCGCTTAGTTCTTCTCTCTTTTAGACCCTGTTGCTGGTGAAATAGGAAACGTCTAAGAACTTGTTCACTTGTTGGCAAGTGACATCCTACAATCTTTGCATCATTATTTGTGATGCCAGGACCTAATCCAAATATACAGGTTTTTTTCATGTTTTTACATCAACTTTATCTGCACCACTTGAACAAGTTTTACCACTAGAAGTGGCTTCACTGGCTTTACCACTATCAGAGCTGGGCAGTATTTAAATACATTTATATTTAAATACATATTTAAATACATTTGTGTATTTAGAACTATATTTATAAATACATTGTTTTTCATGTATTTAAATATAGTATTTAAATACAATGTATTTAAATACTCAAAATATAAAAATGTAAATACTTTTACTGGTTTAATACACATTCTGTACTAGCACAGTACGACGCGTCGACAGTGTAGTAAAGCATGGTTCATGTTTCAACGTGTCAGTTCAATCAGTTGTGTGCCACTCTTAGTCGAAAGTGGTTGATTTCTTTATCGTGTGCGTGTCATGGCTTCAACAAGCAAATTTGTATGTATTTAAAATGTATTTACAAATGTATTTAAATACAATTGATGTATTTTGTATTTTGTATCTAAATACATTCGTAAAATGAATTTAGTATTTAGTATTTAAATATATTTCTCCCATGTATTTAGTATTTAAATACATTCAATGTATTTATTGCCCAGCTCTGACCACTATTATCCATTATATCATATATCAACTATTATCACCAACATATATCAAAAATTGACATGTAATAGAAACATAGATTAAAATTAAAGTAGTCTACATACCTGAAAATAAGAAAAAATAGCTATAGGTATTTCATGATGGCAAATGATGTTTATTAATAGTAGCTATGGCTTAAACACAAGCAAACTAAACATACTAGGCCTATAGTACCTTAAGGATCATTCAATTCAATAAAATAAAGGTATATGTGAAAAAAATAATTTAAGGCAATTTATCCCAAAAATTGTCATTTTTGTAAAAGTTTAGGAGCTAGGTGGACCCAGTAGATACGGTATTAATCAATTGACCTGAAATTTTGCATGTGAATTTTTTTTAGGGAATGTAACCATAATAACGTAGGGCCAAATCAATTTTTGAAAGTTGCCATTTTTGATGCACCCTAAATTGAACATGTTAGGTTATACTTCATTGTATAAAATGTAGTCAAAAATACATTTTTCAAGTGTATTTTGATGTGCTTTGTTTGAATATGACCTAATTTCTTGCACAAATGAACAGAAATACAGTTGTCATTGCATGACCCAAACATGTATTTCTGTTCATTTGCACAAGAAATGAAGGTCATATATGAACAGAGCACACCAAAAATATACTAGAAAAATATATTTTGAATTCAACTTCAGGCCATGTCATTTTCTGCATAATGACCAATACCTCTCAGCCCATGGGGAAATATTATTTTCTAATATTTCCAATATTTCTAACAAAGTTATGACACTATGAAGATGTTACTAGGCCTATCATAGCTTACACCATTTGGATCTTTTCCATTTCATGTACCATACTGTTTCCAATTTTGTTGAAAATTGGATATTTAATATAAGTTAACTGAATGCCCAGTTAGGTCAACTGTACACCCTTGATGATTGGTTAGGTTAAGTTATGATTTTCGTTAAAACTAATGAAAATATCACCAAACCTAACCTAACCAATCATCAAGGGCATACAGTTGACCTAACCAGGGATTCAGTTAACCTACATTAAATATCTTATTTTCAACAAAATCGGAAACAGTACATGAAACAGAAAAGATCCAAATGGTGTAAGTTCTAATATTTTCAAAATGAAACATAGCTGCTTGCACCATTTTTTCTGCTCTATTGACTGATATACGTTTCGTTACTGTAGTATGTTTCATGGCAATGCAGGTGTCTTGTAAAGTTTTACCAATTATATGCTCAGGGAAATACTTTAGTTAGAAAATTTCACGTGTACATTAGATGTTAAGTTGATTTTGTTCAAAACTTTTGTACTCCAACGTATACAGCTCATCTGTGGTGGAATTACAGGATGTATAATTTGAGGAAATTATATGTTGCATATAATATTTTTAGGAGTTTATTAAGAACTCCAAAAGTTGTAAATGGTGCTCCTTCTAGTGTCAGTATGCTGTTTTAGTCAATAAGGTACCTAACTGTGCCAGTGTCATTTGCAATTTTGTATATAGATTTATCACTAGGCTTGGTGAGTCAGTCAATAAGATAATAGAAGCCATGGTTAGTGGACTGGTCGGTAATTATTCATTTTTTGACCCAGTCTCTTTTTATAATGAGAGCAAACTTTTCTGGTCAATTTTGAGGTGCTCGAATGAATCTGCCATCCATTTCCTGTGCAAATGCGTAGTTTTTGAGATATCGTCATCTTGAAAACTACGCATTTGCACAGGAAACGGATGGCAGTTCGTACAAAACACCTCAAAATTAACCAGAAAAGTTTGCACTTGTCATTTTCATTTAAACTAACGAATTTAAACAAAAATATCATGACTTAACCTAACCAATCATCTAGGGCGTACAGTTGACCTAACTGGTATCACGTACTGAACTGTCCACAAAACATTAGGACCGATCAATTTGTGATGCGTGATCTTTACGGGGGCTCCGCCCCCATACCCCAGAGACCTAAATTATACAAATGATAATGTAATAACATGTGCCAACCTTGCAGGGTAGTCCGCTAAATTTCGCTACCCTTAAACTGAAATGACACACATTTATTTTAGGATTTTTTTACGGCATCTAAAGACTTTCTGGTTTTTTCTTAAAATACAAGCACTATTGTATTTAGGGCAGGTCACGGATGTCTTAATTATTCTGTGATTGAAAAAAGTCTAAACTCTTGTCTTCATCGAGGGTAATATGGCGGATCACGTCGACACGTCATACTTCATCACAAAAAGACCGAACTGAACAGACAAAACATTGCTAAAAATGATGGATCAAGTAAGATAAGCACCCCCAGCCTTCTTTAATTAGCCTTATAAGGCTAACTAACAAAAATATCACGACAACCTAACCAATCATCAAGGGCGTACAGTTGACTTAACGATTGGTTAGGTTGTCGTGATATTTTCGTTAGTTAGCCTTATAAGGCTAATTAAAGAAGGCTGGGGGTGCTTATCTTTACTTGATCCAAAATAATTTATTTGTAAAACAGGGACAAATTGAATTACGCAGAAGTAGCCAGAATCACCAAAAATAAGAAATATTCACCAAATAGTCAATATATATATATATTGGAAAAACACCAAAAATAGGAAATATATTTTAATAGAAAAACACATTTTATACAAATTTGCACAAAATATATATATTTTCTTATTCAGTTTTGATTGGTTATTCAATATATATTGCTGTTATAGCTGGGTGTGACTGGGTCAAAAAATGAATAATAACCAACTGGTCTCCGATATATTTTATAAATCTCAAATCTGGAAGCATTGGTGTAGGCAATTGTATGTTCATTATACACAGTGATTCACTGGCCTACTTAGTCAGTCCAGACAACTATCTCTTAATCTTCTATGGACCTCTTGTATATTATTATTAGTCTGTTTTCTGTGCAGCCAACCACAAAGGGTCATTCACACACACACATATATATGTCACACTAAGTTATAAGTGATTAGGGTTTTAAAAATAATGAGAGCATAAACCATGAGCTGAAAAAGGATATTATGGAAGCCAACTCCATCTTCAGTTCTAGGCCTATTTTCAGAACACACAAGGACAAAATGATGATATGGCCTGTTAGTACGCTAACTAATGAGGTGAAATTATAACAGTATAAACTAACTACTTTTGCAATATCTATTAGTAGAAGAAATGACAATTACAGATATATTATTCATGATCAATAACATTAACCTATCACAGCAACACAATACCACATTGGAAAAAATATACAAAGGTATAGAATAATAGAATAACCTTTATTAATAATAATAAAATAAATAAATTTTTTCAATTTAGAATGTCATGATAATGTGAAGCTCGACTATTTATTTTATTTTATTTGGCCCTTAAGTTTTAGGCTTCACTGGGCTCTTATTAAAAATAAGCAGCCAGTTGTTATTAATTAATAATAATAAATAAATAAGTAAGTAAATAAGTATTATTATTATTAATATTAACAATAATAATAATAATAATAAAATAATAATAATAATGGGTTAATATTTGGCTGGACACAGGGGCTAACAAGAAATGAAAGGTTGGTTTCACTAGCACTATTTTTCATGCTCTTTACAATGGTACTAATCATTTTTTGTGGAAATGAAAGATGATAGAAAAAATTACAATAGACATTTTTATAGTGAATATTTCCTGTTTTGGCTATAATGTACTTTTTCATAAAATAGTTTTCCTGATTGGGCTATTTTTTCGCTACTCCAACTTAATAGTTGGTTGGTTTCTGTTCTGTCTTTTTTTTTCCAACTGGATTCAGTTTGGTCGTGTTTATGATAGAATTATGACATGCTGTTCATGTGGTTTCTGACTTGAGAAATTGATTCTTCATGTGCCCTAGATGAAGAGAAAGCATTGGATGTTTTATCAATTATGGCGTTATTCTCTCATCCTTAA
Organism: Bathynomus jamesi; assembly: GCA_023014485.1. NCBI lineage: Eukaryota > Metazoa > Arthropoda > Malacostraca > Isopoda > Cirolanidae > Bathynomus > Bathynomus jamesi. The sequence continues at coordinate 235,269 of JAJOZX010001039.1, read as the reverse complement.
CTTGCCCGAAATGTGACAGAGTGCCTAATAAGAAAAGATCAGAAGATATTTAGGTAAAATAACCAATATTAACCTATTAGGCCAACTGAATGCCTGGTTCGGCCAACTGTACACCCTTGATGATTGGTTAGGTTAAGTAATGATATTTTTGTTAGTTTAAACGAAAATGACAAAAACAAAAATGACACAGCCTGAAGTTGAAATAAAAAATACATCTTCTAGTGTATTTTGGTGTGCTCTGTTGAAATATAACCTTCATTTCCTATGTAAATACGACGAAATTTGACCCCAAAATAATGTAAACAATTCTTATTTCTTTACATTTGCGCAGATTTACATTTGCACAGGTTAGTTAGGTTAGTTAATTTAGTTAGGTTATCTAATTTTTTATCAGAATTACATTTTCCTGGTGTAATTTTCTCTGCTTTGTTGGAATTGAGGTTAATATTCGTTTTTTGACCCAGTCACACCCAGCTATAACAGCAATATATATGAATAACCAATCAAAACTGAATAAGAAAATATATATATATCTTGTGCAAATTTGTATAAAATGTACTTTTTATAAAAAAAATATTTTCTGCTTTCTAATATGTATGTATATAAATTTTGGTTGGTTTGTTTATTTGGCTACCTTTTTTTGGAGATTTTTTGGCTATTTTTGGCTACTTTTTCTTGCTTTTGCCTACTTTCTGTTTCTTGTTAGTATTGTGATTTTCGTTCTAGTGTTATGACGTGTCAATCTGGTTCAGTCATTATCAGTGATTGTTGGTGTGCCTATGATCGTATTGGTGAACTGGGCTACACGCATAAGCAAATGAATCATAGTGAACATTTTGTGGATCCCCAAGACCATACCATCCACACACAAAACATTGAACGCTTGTGGAAGGATGTGAAATCGTGGGTTTTATGTGCTGGGAATAGATGTCCTCATTGCCGGAAATATTTTGCACGATACTTGTTCCTGGCAGAACATCCTGACGATTCTACAGTTCTGCATCACTTCCTTACTGCAATTGCAGAACTATATCCTCCAAAATAAGGTGACTGGTTAGGTTAGGTTGTGTTTAGCATGAATGCAAACTTTTCTGGTCGATTTTGAGGTGTTTTGCACGAATCTGCCATCTATTTCCTGTGCAAATGTGTTTTTTGAGATGACGATATCTCAAAAACTACGCATTTGCACAGGAAACGGATGGCAGATTCGTGCAGAGTACCTCAAAATTGACCAGAAATGTTTGCTCTCATTATAAAAAGAGACTGGGTCAAAAAACGAATAATTACCGAATTTGACACACATTTCTTGTGCAAATGAGTAGAAACACTCCGTATTTTGGAATGGGAAAAAAATAGTTTCTATTCATTTGTATAAATGGGTATCAGATTCGAACAAAGCAGAGAAAACTACACTAGAAAAATGTAATTGTGATAAAAAATGTAGCCCCTATGTCCAGCCAAATATTTACCGAAAACATAGTTACTGAGGAATGACAAGACCGGTGATTAGTTGATACTGACCAATCATAATTGATTTTCAAATATTTACAGCCTTTACTGCCCTGCCAAGATCATGAAAATGACAAAAATAAGCTTTTAATCTATATTGTACATTTATGTTTATATTCTCATAAACTACCTACGTACCAAGAGTGCCACTAAACGGCACTGTTTACGCGTATTGATACTGTATTTATTTCACTGAACACTATCATAATATAATCTCAAATTATACTGGTCTGCATGAAAATCAATTTCTTTATTTTAAGTTGTGATTCTGAAGCAGTTTGCTGCGCTGAATTAAAAAATGCTACCAGTTTTTTCTATCACCCACAGTTTTAAAGTTATTAGCAAAACAATTTTGGGGCATTTTGTAATTTTTTACCTTTTTCATCTTTAATTAATTTTATTTTTTCATATTTTTCAGATAGATAATTCTAACATTACGTCTTTAAAATTTTAATAATCGCTTCTAAAGGATGTACCCATAGTCCAGACATATTTGTTATATTTGTGGTCAGTATGTTGTTGTAAAACAAAGGACAAATGTAACGACCTTCATTAAGAGAGCTTATCATGCTTATTTGGAATTACATTAGATCAAGACAAAAGTTGGGCTCCACACAAGGTTTGTCTTACGTGTGTTACGGCACTAAGGAATTGGAGCAAAGGTAAAAAGAAAAGTTTACCATTTGGGATCCCTATGGTATGGCGCGAGCCTAAAAACCATACCGACGACTGCTACTTCTGTTCTTACAATGTTAAAGGTTATAATGCAAAGAATAGAGAGAGCCTTCAATACCCAAGTCTTCCATCTGCAATAAGGCCGGTACCCCATGGTCCAGAAGTTCCTATTCCCTGCCCACCCGAGAGTCTGGATCAATACAATTCAGATTCTGATTCAGCTCCAAATCCAGACAATGATGATATTTATGAACAGCCAACAGCTGACCGAGATCCTCCTAAACCATTAACCCAAGCCAAACTAAATGACTTAGTCAGGGATTGAATCTGCCTAAGGACTCTGCAGAACTTTTGGGGTCTAGATTGGAGGAGAACAATTTATTGGCATCCGACACATACTTCGCTTGGTACAGAAATCGTGAGAAAGACTTCGTGCCTTTTTTCGAAGATGGTCCCTCGGTATTTTGCAAGGACATCACAGGATTAGTGTGCAAGCTAGGCATCAAATACTAAACCAGTGACTGGAGGTTGTTTATAGATTCCTCTAAAACCAGTCTAAAAGGAGTGTTACTACACAATGGTAACAAATATGCATCAATCCCAGTGGCCCATTCTACTCATTTAAGAGAGACCTATGATAACATGAAACTGCTTCTAGAAAAAATTCAGTATCAAAATCACAGATGGATATTGTGTGGGGATCTCAAAGTCCTTTGCATGTTACTTAGGCAGCAATGAGGATACACTAAGATGCCATGTTTCATCTGCGAATGGGATAGTCGAGCACGTGACCAGCACTGGAAGAGGAAAACTTGGCCTCCTAGAGAGAATCTTACCCCAGGATCAAAGAACATTTTACATGAACATCTAGTTGAACCAAATAAAATCCTCCTACCACCATTGCACATTAAGTTAGGCTTGATGAAGCAGTATGTCAAAGCATTGAATAGAGAAGGTGAATGTTTCAAGTACATTTGTTCAAAATATCCAAAGATTAGCTACGAGAAAATAAGGAAGGTGTTTTTATAGGTCCTCAGATTAGAAAGTTATTGACAGACGATCATTTCCTGAACACAATGACCAATAAAGAAAAAGAAGCATGGCTTGGTTTCAAAGATGTTGTTGAAAACTTCTTGGGGAAACTACAAAAGCCAAAATTATGAAAGACTGGTGGAAAATATGCTTAAAAAGTTTTGAGCCTTAGGCTGCAACCTGAGCCTGAAAGTTCACTTCTTATTTTTGCATCTTGACCGTTTTTCCGAAAATCTCGGAGATGTCAGTGAGGAGCAAGGGGAACGATTTCACCAGGACATCAAAACCATGGAAAGAAGATATCAAGGAAGATGGTATACAAATATGATGGCGGATTACTGCTGGTGTCTGCAACGAAATCAGCCTAACGCACGGCATAAGAAAACATCAAAGAAGCACCGGTTTAGTCGTCATTAGTCAGACCTACCTTCGTAGTCTTAAGTCTTTGGAATAAGTCCTGAAATGTTTGCAAGTAAAGAAGGTAAATATATTTTGTTTCTTTCAGTTATTTTTTTATTCTTTCATAAACAAGCAATATGCTTGTCCAAGAGCTAGGAGCTATTTAATTCTGCTTTAATTAGGTTTTACTCTATCACCTAAAGATTTCGTGCTACAAGGGGTGTTGTAATATCTCATCTGTCCCCAAATGTTAACCACCCATTGATGGGAGGGGAGAGAGTATTTTGCTGGGAATGGGACTGGTTGTTATATATATTTACCCTACATTATTATGTAAGCGTTACTGTAGTCTATAACAACAAAATTTATGGTTAGCATGTGCAATCCAATGTTGGTCTCGATAAGATGGTTCACATTTGGGGATAAATGGGGGATTTATGACACACCCTGTAGTAAGAAAAACCATACGTGATAGGGAAAAACTAACTATATTTTTGAGATCAGCTCACTCAAATTATATAGAATCACCAACTAGTTTGTAAAAATCGATCGACAAGTTTTCAAATGTGTACTGGTGTTATTTATTAAGGAAATTATAAAGAATACCTTTACAAATAAGTTACTTTATAAAACAAATTCAGGTGTCAGAAAAAGGGATTCATTCTTAAATTTTCACATTTGCTTTAGTAAACGTTGTTAAGGGCAAAACACTTTTCTACAGTGATGCTCCGTTATCAAGTTTTATTAGAGCGAGCTTGCGTAAAACTGGTCCGCTCAACTACGGAAAGCAAATGTGTCTTGCTACAACCGATATGGCAAACTGAAAAACAGCTTCACTGAAGGCCACTAATCCGATTGGAATGCTAATCTGATTCGAATGTCTCGAAGACGCCTTCAGGAAACACTTAACATAACCCTTTTCAAATTAGTCCGTTAGATAAAAAGGTTTCTATAGGCCTATATTAGTAGGTGTGACTTAAAGTTATAGGTTTTATTATTATTATAGGGTTGCCAGATTTGATGACCGGATTAAAGGACACTCAAAACGTTTTCAAGCTGCCACTCCCAGATTCTCAAATTTATATATATATATAATATATATATATATATATATATATATATATATATATGCTGCAAACCCACAAGGAAAAAGAAAAACGAAAGACCTTGGAATCGTTTTTCTTTTCCTTGTGGGTTTGCAGCATTCATTCATTTCACGTGTTTTATTGTGAAATTCATCCCATATATATATATATATATATAATATATATATATATATAGAGAGAGAGAGAGAGAGAGAGAGAGAGAGAGATGCTCCCAAAAAATTTTTTAAATGTTATAGGATAAATATTTATTTCAACAAGCAGATCGAAATAAAGGACTGTCCTTTGAAATAAAGGACGTCTGGCAACCCTAGACCGTCACTTTTATATCCCATCCCCACCGAATCGTCACGTAGCTTTTCGCTGGCCTTCTATCGTGGCACTCAGGCAGTGGAGGTTTTCTCCCTCGTAGTCAACAGAGGGAGGGTCAAATGAGAATGAGTAAATGAAAAACGCTAACTTCTCTTACCTTCATGTACAATGTAACGAGACGACCTGCTCCACTTAAAGTAAGAAGGAGGAAGAGACAACAAATGACCAACAATACAATGAATATTGTCTTTTGAACACGGCCTGTAAGGAATCAAGTATTGTAATAAATGAGGACAACTTCGAAATAAGAAACACTCCAACAACCATATCTTCACCTCTTATTTTTAGTCAAAATAGCTGCCTACGTATTCAAATGAGGAAACTTTTCGAATCTCAACCGCGCCTCTTCATCGAGTGAATTTAAGTTTCAGAGAAGTACACAAGACGTAAGTAGTATGGGCGAAAAATGGACGAGTGCAATGCAATTGCAAATGTCGACCAATGTTGCAAGTTGTTTTGCAACAAGGGGATGAGGTTATGCAACATCAATGTTGCAAGGCTTATGCAACATCGATGCTGCAAAGGGGGATAAGGTTATGCAACAACTCAATGCTGCCAAGGGGGAGGGGAGGGAGCTTCGGGGGGAGAAGGGAGGATGACCTCCCCCCAAATGGGTAGCCTTAACCTAAGAGAGGAAGAGGTCTTTGGGGTAGAAGGTGGGATGTCCTCACCCCCCCAAAGGGAAACCTAACCTAAGCCTTAACCTAAGAAGGAAGGAGGTGTTCGCCTGGCTGGAGCCAGACGCATTATGAGCGTCCAGGGGCCAAGCAGCTGTTATATAGAGGATCGTGAGTTGCCAGATATCACTTATTTATACATGGAGGGGGTTACCAGATACCACCATTTATTTTAATTGTTCAGGTATACCTTATTAGGGTGAGTTGCTAGATACCACCATTTAATTTTATTTACATGAGTTGCCAAATAGTGTTTTTAATTGTTCAGGTATACCTTATTAGGTTGATTGCCAGGTTGCGCCATTTATTTTAACTTATTTAGACGAGTTTCCCCTTATTTATTTATTTATTAAAGGCAAGGCCGACTTTCTCCTTAAAGTTGTTCAGCAAGAGAACTAATTATTTAAACGTTGTTCAACTTAATATTAATAATAAAAGAAATACACTAGACCAGGGGTTCCCAAGTTGGTGTTCCGCGGAACACTTGTATACCGTGAGAAGTGTTCCGCGGAACACAATTTGGGAACCCCTGCACTAGACAATTGGTTTAGCAAAAGAAATCATTCCAATAACATATTCTCTAAGAATAATATTCAATTTACCTATAATTCACTTTCATTTATTCTAACACCTTAGAATGTATACTGTGTCTATTTACTTTTGACAATCCTTTCCGTATGTCTAACTGAATCTAATTTCTATTTATACAGAGAGAGAGAGAGAGAGAGAGAGAGTTAATGCTCGAAAAACTGAAGACGACACACACACACACACACACACACACACACATTATTGACTTATTTCGAAATCACTGTTAAAAATTAGATTACATTCAGACATAAGCCCCCCGTGTGTCTATTGTGTATACTGTAGGTCTAAGGTGGAGTGAAAAACGTAGATTACATTCAAACATAAACTCCCCCCGTGTGCCTATTGTGTATACTGTAGGTCTAAGGTGGAGTGAAAAACATAGATTATTGTCCGAAATAAATGAAAAATTCGTTCATAATATTAATTCTTCTTTACAAGAATAATATTCATTTCACTTATAACTCGAAAGACATGAAACACTTTCATTTATTCTAAAACCTTAGAAAGTATACTCTGTCTATTTACTTTTGGCAATCCTTTCTATACACCTTCTATATTTTTTATAAATAAATTTCAGCGAAATGGTTCAAAAACAATGCTACTTGACATCTTATACTTTAGAACGGTTGCCTTTAGCATATAAAAGCACATGCCAGTACAGTGATTTACTCTAAAGCCAAACAAAAAATGTCTATTTACTTTTGTCATTCCTCTGTGTGTGTGTATATGACTTACTTGACTTAAGTTCCGTCGGGAGTTCTCCGGGTTGAGTCCCACATTCGATGTCTCCATCCTCTCCACGTCCTCTGTCCGACGCCATGTGAGTCAGCTGCTGCACGGTCCGCTCCTCGTTTGCTCTGCGGAAACGTCTAAGCCACGTTTCCCTCGGCCGTCCCGTAGGAATGACTATTGCTCTTAATAGTCTGATTTTCAGACTTAATGAGATGTTCCTGTCGTTCCAGATTTTCTTTAGTCTTTCAAATGATCTTCGTCCCAATCATATTCTCTCTTGAACTGTCCTCTCTATGCCTCCGTATGTAGTAAATTGTACTCCCAAGTACTTAAACTCATCCATCTGTTCTATTTTTTCTCCGCCCAGCCGTATGTCTAAACTTCTCTCAGGCGTCCAATCTTCATACATTTTGTCTTCTCTCTGTTAACCACGAGCTTGTATTTGGCACATTGTTCTTCTGTCAATGAGACCATTCTCTGGAGATCTTCTTCGATTCTGCTAGTAGAACTATATCATCCGCATATCTCAAGTTTGTTATTTCCACACCACCAATCTTAACACCTGTATGGTAATTTTCCAGTGCCATCGCCATCACCTATTTTTAAAACATGTTGAAGAGGTGGGGGACATCGGGCACCCTTGTATCACTCCGCCCGTTGTTCTGAATCGCTCCGTTAAGATCTGGTCTTTCCTTACTCTTGCTGTTGTGTTCGTATAAACTGTTGATTGTGTCTACTATGCTTTGTTCTATTCCCCAACATTCCAGCACTTTCATCATACCTTTTTCCATACCGAATCGAAAGCCTGCTTAAAATCAATAAACACACAGAACACATCTCTTCCTTTTTCCCACATCTCGATAATCTGCGAGAAAGTGAATATATGGTCAACTGTGCCTTACCTGCTCTGAAACCTGCCTGTTCTTCCGAGATCACTTCATCTTCTTCTCTTTATCCTATCTTGGATTATCTTGGCAAGAACTTTATAAGAGTGCAATAGTAAGCTGATGGGTCGATAATTCTCGCATCTCTTGGCATCTCCCTTCTTGTATGGGTAATATAGTGGCCTCACTCCAGTCACTCGGCACCCTTCCTCCCCCAACACTACCTGACAAAGACCACGCATCCACCTCACCACAGCCTCACACCGCCCATTTCCATCAATCCTTCGGGATTCCATCAGCTCCTGTGGCTTTGCCGTTCGCCAATGCTTTTATTGCCTTTTCTACTTCCTCCTCCATGATTACTGGAGTTTCCTGCGTATTTCGTCCCGCTCTTCCGAGTTCAGGGTAGTCCATCACATTCACGGGATTCTCGCATCCTTTTAGTACGTTCTCAAAATGTCTTCTCCATATAGTCCGCACTTCCTCCTCAGCAGACACTTTATCACCATTTTCATTTCTTACCACAGATGTATTGTGCCTCCATTCTCTTGTCAAGGTTTTCACGGTTCTAAACAATTCTTTCGAATGTCTCTTCGGAAGCTTTCTTCACAAGTCACACATTGGTTTTCAACCCCTCTTTCTTTAGTCTCCCTGCGCTTCCTTTCCACCTCTCTACATTTTTGTCTATATCTCGCCTTATTCTCTTGGGATGGCATAATGTTTTTGGCCTTTTTTGCTTCTCTTTTTTCTTGACACAGATCCAATAGCTCTTCTGTAACCCACTCATGTCTGACTCTCCTTTTCTTCCCCAAAACCATCTCTGCTTCTTCTTTGAGTATATCCCTTCCTCTACACCACATTTGTTCGGTATTTTCATTCAGCCCGAGTAAGGGTTCAAATCGTCCACCTATCCGTGCTTGGAGGGTTGTTCTCACCTCAGCTATCCTCAATTTTTCCAGATTATATCTATTTATTTCCCGTTGCCTTCTTCCTTCTGTCTTAAATTTAATTCGAATGTTTGACAGTAGTAATTCGTGTGTTGTTCCAAAGTCAGCTCCTCTCATCACCTTGGTTCCCATTACCGATGTTCTCCATCTCTTATTCACCAATATATAGTCAATACAATTCTTATGTATCTCATCTGGGTGTGTCCAGGTATACATGTGCTGCACTCTGTGGTAGAAGCGTGTGTTCGTTATGCATAGACGATTTTGTTGACAAAATTCCAGCATCCTCTCACCCCGTTCATTTCTCTCGCCCAGACCAAACTTCCCCATCACGTCTTCGTATCCTTCGTTATCACTTCCAACTTTACTATTGAAGTCGCCAATCACCATGAGCACATCTCCATCCCTCCTTCGCTCAATCTCCTCCTCCAGCTGCGAATAGAACTCTTCCACCTCATCATCTCCATGTGAGAAGTCAGGTGCATACACCTGTATAATCTTACAATTCTTATGCTGGCCCCTTAGCGTTACCGATATATCCTTGAATTTACTGCCTTGTGCTCCACGTAAGCTCTCTGGGCTCTCTCTCCCAGTAGAACTGCCACCCCTCTCTGTGTGTGTTATCAGGTCTCCCTGAGTACAGCACCTTAACTCCATCATCATCAATTCTCCCTCTCCCACCCAATGGGTTTCCGCCACTCCCAACACATCCCATCTGTATCTATTGATTTCCTCAATAATACCTCTGAGTCTTCCCGGTCTATAAAGTGTAGTTACGTTAATCGTGCCGATTGTAGTTATTCCTTTCGCAGACCAGATCGCCCATTTTCCGCCGCAGGGCTGTGGCCTAACACCCTGCAGCGCGTCGGTTCCCCCGGACGCGGTAGCCATATTCGTATTGCTATTAGTCGACATCTTCATGCACGTTTCTTGGCTAATAGGGTAGCCGGCTAGCCACTCCTCTGCTACCCGTTTGGTCCACGACTCCTTATTGGTTATTCGGAGCAGCCCTCAACTCTATTGAGATGAGGGGTTCCCTCATCCGCCACCTGAAGGACGCGCCTGGTAGGAGTTTACTCTCCCCAGGTGTGTGTGTATATATATATACAAGATGTGTCTTCACAGTTTCGTACATTTTTTTCATTCATTTCGGACAATAATCTATGTTTTTCACTCCACCTTATACTAAACTGACAATAAACATTTTAAATATTCTATTCTATAAGAACAATATTCATTTTACCTATAATTCAAAAGACAAGGAAGGCATGCGTTAAAACAACTTCTCTTTTTATTTGAGGAATGGAAGATCTAACGGTATAAACTCAAAACATTTGAAGCGTCGGTCAAAAATGTTGACCGCAAAAGGTCCCTCGACCCACTTTCGGTTAGAACAACCACGATGAAACCACCGCTCACTCCTTCAATTTTGTTCCCTTGCTACTACAGTGTAGATATAAATCTGTTTTATTTTTCTTTGCGTGTAATTTGTGTGGTATCTTTTTCAGTCGTGTCAATCCTTTACATCGTTTAAATGAAAAATGAAAAGGCTTATTATTATTATTATTATTATTATTTTAATTTTTAGTATACATTTTTTTCAAAATTAACACACATGCACTTTGGAAGTACTCAACAATTGAATAAAATTACTTTTGCAAGTGAAGTAAAACTGAATACAGAGTGAGGAGAGAGAGAGAGAGAGAAAGTCGAAAAACTGAAGACGGCACACACACACACACACACACACACACACACACACAAAGAAGCCACTCTCCACTTCACATAGGTACACCCGGCTCATCAGGGATTGTATGTACCAAGAAATTACAATGTCATCGCCCGGACTCGATCTCTCAACCAGCAAACCAGCGTCTTAACCACTAGGATACCTAGGGCGCCTATTTATCTACCAACCCAAGCAGACATTCATTTTCACGAGCTAAACACACTTTAATCACACTCCTACGCGAGAGTTGGCAGATAAAAAGTCAAGCCGAATACATTAATCAAAGTTGAGGATCGAATAGTATGACCGCAAACATATATTTTGCAAATATTTAAAACCATCGTGGCAATTAACACACACACACACACACACACACACACACACACATATATATATATATATATATAAAACCAAATCCACAAGTCAGGAATCTTGGGAAAGCTGAGAATAGTATGACTGCAAAAAATAATAATGCACAAAAACATTCTGCTTCTTGAGATCTAGATTTCTTATTTTCTAATGAGCTTTGTGTCATCGGATGTTACTGTGCTGTTTCTAGTAACGATCTATGTCAGGATTATGAAGAGTAGCGGCGCTAATTTTGTTTCCTGTGGTACTGAGCTGAGCGGCTCCGATGAAGATATTCCTATAACGACTTGCAACCGATCAAGTTGTCCATCTCCCTATCCAACTGGGAAAAATGAGGATCAAATAGTATGACCGCAAAAAATAATAATGTAAAATATTGTCGTGTGTGCCGCTATGCAGGCCTACGCGTCAAGTCCCGCCCAAAATTCACCGCTAGCCAGTAGGGGTCTAACGATTGTGTTTTGTGGGTTGGTCACAAGCCCCCTTTATAAAAGGGAGCATTTCATCTCAGAGCATCAGTTCGTATGTTTTTTCGCTTAGTGCTTTTCAAAATACACTATGAGTCAGTTATCGTTGTATAATTCTCCGGATTTGATTGAAGATAAAGACTTTTATGCTCAAGCAACGCATCTAATTTGCAGAGGTATAGATCGTGGGGAGCTTTTATCTACCCAGAGTGTTACGGAAAATTGTGACGAAATGCAGGAACCGTTTAATGAAGACGCTGTTAAAATGTAAGTAACTTATAAGTGTCTAACCTAGCATTATTCTGAGTTTTCCTACAAAGAAAAATTAACCCCAGGACTCTTTCTCGTTTATACAATATAGCCTAGCGCAATAAACGTTTTCAAAAATATTTTTAATTCTCTGTTTCCTTCGGGTTATTTCGGCATATATATATATATAATATATATATATGGTGTGTTTTTATTTGTACATTTCTTGTACAGGTGATTTTAGAAATATTAAAACTTACAATAGAAATATTAAAAACTATTAAGATTTGGCGGGTTCGAGACCCGTTGCAGGCAGACGGAGCATAGACACCCAGCTAATCTTACTTTTGAAAACTGTCAGGATATCTGCTTATGGTTACAATTTGCTGTTAGTCTAACCTAGCTTTATTCTGAATTTTCTAAACGTAAAAATTAATCCCATCATGTTTTTAATTATTGTCTGTTTCCATCGTGATTATTTCGGCATATATATATATATATATATATATATATATATATATATATATATATATATATATATATGGTGGAGCTTTAATAATATTTTTCTCGATAATTCAGCACCGCAGTAGGATTTTTAAATTACCAAAACTTTTAAGAATTATCTGCATTTAAATTCGTGGCATTTTCTCTTATTGTAGCTCTTTATTTTTACTTAACCTTATAGGACCGATGCGGAACTTGATCGTGTTATAGCTACTTTTGATGAAAGGGGAATAAATGATATGGATGCTTCTCCGCACAGCCAACCCAGTGACCTGAATACAGAAGTCGAGGTATTGGCTCACATCCGGTCCAGCGAGTGCCAGTCATCGAGGAACTAATGTAAGTATTTTTGAGGTTAAGAACAAAACACATTGTATTTTCATTTATTAAATGGTAGAAAACATGTACAAAGCGGAACCAGTGTCCGTTAAATAAGTCTTAATGGCTACATTTTACAGTTACAAATGTATATACAACTTTACACAATATAGATATACACCTTTACACAATACAGCGGGTGCTAACATATGGGAACCTTTTTTTATCTGTCTGCATACACTTTTATCGTTCATCTCTGTGTCGCACAAATCGAATAATTTTAAAAAATTATAAATCCCTTCCCACGTGACATGTGCAGGAGAAATGAAATGCAATACAGCCGCACGTTTCGCTATAATATCCTTGAAAACGATATGGGTTCCAACAATCTCAGGTACATGTATTGCGATAAACTGTACAATACAATCATTCCAGGGCTGAATCCGAGTGAATCAAAATAGTACATTCTTTCCCTATTTTTAAAATAGATTGCAAACCAATGAATCCCCTCACCCCCACAATGTCGGTGTTAACGATAATCCCGTACCAGTTTCTCGTACTTGGCAGCTTCAATATTTCATTCTTCGCAAACACACCGATAAATTTTGAGCGTGTGAAACGGTCACTTTTCATTACTCTCTGGAGTGTATTCGCGTCCATTTTAAAAGTCTGTGACCACGTTCCTGAAACGATCAACTTCTATTAGTGCCTGTGATTCGAGGTACACGAGTACACTTATAGGCGCGTCTATAGGCTTGGCAAATTCCAACCTGACTGAGATATTCCCACTCTGCTGTGGACTTAAATGCGTTTGCGCCAGCAGACAAGTCAGGCGTAATATCAAATGAATAAATGTTAAATTCTTCGACAAATTCTTTCTGCGTTACACCAAACCCAAGTTCGTCACAGGCGCCTGTATTATGAGCCAGACTATATGCTCTCGCGCAGAGCGGGAACACAGCGTCTGATGAGTAGTCCGTAATCATGGTCCCTCCCAAAGCGATGCCATTTACGTATAGAGTAATATTTTTAAGGCCGAAATTCTCGAATTTAAAGGCACTCTTTTTATATTTTCCATTCGTCGAGGCGTGGTCCTGCATTCCAATTAATATCCTTTTAGGTAGGACTCCAAGGGCCACGTTTTCTAGTTGCTTCGAGGCCAACCCGGCGGGCACCGTGTATAGTTTGATCTGTACCCTGTTAATTGGGTATTTTACTGTGGCGTGTATTAAGTCTTTCTCAATTTCTATTTGTTTTGGGAACTTAATTTCACTCGGCGTATACGCAAATACGTCTCCATGATGTGAATCACAACGGGTTTCGCGCCCTCTTCTTGATCAGACCCCAGATTTATGCAGATCTCAGGAATCGTGCGGGTAAGCTTCAACTTCATATCCACCCCGTTCATAAGCAGTTTCTCCTGGAATGTGAAATCTGTATGAAGACGTCCAAAACATTCGTATATCTTTTTTTTAGAATTTTTAAATTTATCCTTTATCCATTTTCATCTTTAGTATGGTAATATCCCTCGGCGGTTAAAAAGGTGTCCTTCGCTTCTTTTGAAAAGTTGAGGACATTTTCCAGATAGGCTCGTAGGTGGTAGTACCCCGTTCCTGCCGAGATGTTAACCTGGTTTAAATACACCTCACACTGGCTGAATATGGAGTGTAAAAAGTTGGTTTCAGGGTAGGCAGAGTAACTATCATCGCAGTCCGTTCCATCAGAATGGGCTATACGCAGTTTAGCGTACATGTGCATGCAGCTCGGGTCAAAAAAGTAAGGGCCTGAGCTGGGTATCACGAATTCTATAGGGGCACTCGGCGAACTAATTGTGTTTAATGGGTTAATTGTAATAAAGTCGCTATGCTCAATAGAGACCTGAGTGGGGGCATATCAAAGAGGGACAGTTCCGATTTACAGCATTGTGAACTACACGGATGGATGAAACGCGCCATGACGAGTCAGAAATAGTGCCACCTCCCTCGACAAGTATTAGTCAGCCTATGATTCGTGAGAGTAGTGTCCTCAGCTTATATCAGCCATTTTCATACGCTTAGAGCACTTCTTTTTTATTTCCTTTTACGTTTAGCGCCACGTGATGGTAACCCCTTCTTCCTGGCAGATCTCTTCTTTCCGCCACCACGCATTTTTCTCTTTGCATCTTTGATGATTTCGTCCCGTGTACGTTTTAAATGTTTTTTTAGAGCTTCTTTAGGCTTAGTTCCACCCATTATGTCTTCTGCCGCGTTAAAACCTGTTTGTAACGCCTTCCGCCCTAGGTACCTGGCACCCCTCTTCAACAGTGGGACAGCGGTGCGTAGTATGGATGAAAAAATGGATCCAAGTCCACTCCCACGCTGGTATCTCACTCCTCGGTAGACTGTGAATGGCCTTCGAGTCATTATAAACGGCGAAAGTGTAGTTTCACTGTTAAGCTCCCATCACCGAATGGGAAATTTTTTCCCTCAATCGTTCTTATATATATCGAGATGTTGGTTAATAGATTAGTCGCAACATTCACATAATGGGGCTTGTCATATGTAATGCTCAAACTTTTCCCTCTATGGTTGGGGATGTGTGCAATGCGCAGCAGGCGCGCCTGGGTGTCCCCAACAAATTGGTGCTCTACGATATTGCTGTAAATATAGCACATGTCTGGGGCGGAGAGCTTTCACCCAATTTCTCCATCTTCAATTGATACATTAAGCTGGACAAGTCATGCTGTGCCTCGTGAAAGGTATCTCTTTGGAGAGCTGCGCTATATCGGCCCTCAGCCACAATTGTGAACAGCTCTTTATCTTTAATATTTCTACTAAGCGTTGACTTTAACTTCAATGTGCATGCAGGCGTGTCTATGTTTACGACTTCAAAAAGTAAATCGTTTGTCAGGTACGACTTTTCAAGACTCTTGTTTAACCCCGTCACAATGTCCATGGCTGTATCATAATGCCCGATTCCTAGCGATACATTTGTGCTATAGTACCGTTCCTCACCGAACAGGACTGAACGCATAGTATTGTCTAAGGTTATGCCTAATTTTTCGCACTCATCGATTCTTCTAAGGATCAGAAATATGATTTGCTCATTTTCAAGAGTTAAAAATTTGGGGCTAACTGGAGTTCACATAACCCACCTCATACGAATCACGCTCCAATTCAATGGGTCCGTGGAGTTCTGTCACAAAGTTGGCGAGGGTGTTGTTAGGATGTACAGACAGAGAAGAAGAGGACGGGAGTGTGACATAGAAGTGGCTAGGCGCCATGTTGCATACTAATTAAGCTTCATTATTGCAGCAGCTTTTATATAGGTGTTGAAGCTTTCTGGGTAACCCAGCCATTTCACCAGGTACATTTTTCTCTTTCCTGAACCTTTGCTGCCTAAAATTTTTTCAATTTTAAAACACTTTTTCCTAAATTAAATGTCACTTTCTGCAACTCCTCGCGGTAAAAGCCTCCAGCGATCTCTTCCCCATTCAAATCTTCAACGTAATACATCATTATCTCACCTTTAGGTCTCATAGCACGAACTTTAAAAATCTCACGTGTCCATCCTTGCTCAAATCCCTTCGCGAATTTATTTCCCGAACGTGATAGCCTTACATAATCATTGATTTTGAAATGTGTAGAGTGTGGTGGCGGTGCTCCATCTCTTCTCACCTCTGGCAGCGCACCTCTTTCTAAAACTTCGTTAGGCGTTGTGCCAATCGTACGTGAACGGTTTATGTTATATATCTGTATGTGTTTTTATGTGTAAAATAGCGATGCATGCGCTCCTTTATGGTACGTTGAACTCTTTCAGCTAAAGAGGCCTTATGTATAGAACTGCTAGTGTAGTAACTGATATTAAACTCTGTCAGCATGTTCTGAAAAGCGCGACCTATAAATTCTTTCCCCATATCCGTACAAAAATAGCCAGGAACCCTTTCTTCTTTAACATCAACGTTTTGGTCGCTTTAGCAACTGTTTCAGGCGATTTATTTTTCAGGGGAATTAGCCACAGATATCTAGAGAATACATCTATTATGAATAGGATGTAGCGGTATCCGTCATTATACACTGAATATCTTTGCATGTCTGTTAAATCCGCCTGCCAAATAGAGTCAATCGAATCCGCTGTTGTCTTGGCCGTTTTAAACCTTTTTCTCACCGGTTTATGAAGTGTATAAGCATCCTGTTCCCGCAAAAACCTCTCAACATCTTTTTTCCTTACACCGTAAACACCTCTGTACAGTCTATTAACGCCACCATAGGAGGCGGGGTTAGAAATGTCATAATAGCGTTTACTTAATATGTTAGCCATTTGCGTATTTTAGAGACACGTGGATAAGGTTGGCCGTTTGTTCTCTTCTTTCTCCTCTTCAGAGACGCTGCTGCTGGGGGCGATGGCGTACTCAGTTGTGACACATGCGAGACTTGATCCAGTCTTTTAACCTATTCAGATTACCTATCAATGTTTTGGGGACATTTATTTGTTGTAGTCTTGCTTTAATATGCTTCCATCCTGTTGGTGAGGGTCTGTCCCACTTTCTCACCAGATCATGAACAATATCAACGATATTGGATCCTTGTACCCTTGTTCCTTCAACAATGACCTCGCCTGTATCGGCCCACTGTATGATGGGGTCCTCACTCAATAGATTATAAAGACTTAAGCCTTTATTCCTCAATGTATGTGGGAGGCTGTTTTTTAGCACATGTTCGATGTGTTGTGTTCCGTTGTTCTTTGGTTGGTCATCTTAACGTCGGGGCCAGGTCCTGTGTCGTCATGCTCAGCACTACTCGCGCTGTGCCTAATAACCACGGGGAGCTCTGTAGGATCCCTATAATCCTCGTACTCATGAAGAAATTTCTGCAAAGCCTCTTGGTACAAGATCCTTTTCTCATCAGGTGACTTTTCACTGTTTAATAGGGCTAGCAACTCGCTTTCCATTCTTTTAAGCCTACTTTTACGGGGTTCTAGAACCGTGTCTGGAATCTTTGAACTTTGCAATGAAGCATACACCTCATACGGAATCACAACCACCTTCTTCATTATATTAATCTAGTCAGTAAAGGACCGAAAACTGAAAATAAGATTGGTAGGAATGAGCCTCCTCTTTGTACAATAATGCGCTTTTTCTTACCCACAGTTTGACTTTTATGAGCGAGCGCTCGTATTATGTTCTTGTAACGACGTAAGCGAGCCTTCTGAGAGGGTTTCATTGGCACATTACATTTTATAACATTAAGACAGATTTCACAGATGCATTTTAAAAAGTCAGAGTCGATATTTTAAGAAACGTCTGTTGCAGTGACCGGGGCAATCGCTGGTAGATTTTTATTAATTCACGATATTTCTGGAATATACACCGTTTCAGGTTCGCTTGGGAATATATTCATTCTTAGAAGCACCCTAAACGTGTTTCGCGGGTGAAGGTCACAAAGCAAATATCCATAACGCTGGTTTGTGGCCTCTTTATAAACCTCCAAAAACTCCTTACGCTGATTCGGGAACATTTGATTGGCTAATACCCCAATTTGTGACACATCTCTACGTTGCGCGAATAAGACTAGATATTTTGTATTTAGCGACACATCGCGCATGTATCCATTTTTCAAAAATAGATTCTGGTTGATGAAGAATACGCTTATGTTAAGATGGTGGGAGAACACTGTAAATGTCTCGGCAAACGTTTTATCCATCTCCAACATTAGATCGTCAATTACAATGACTATGTTCATTTCCCTTTAACGAATTAACGTCATAGACCCCCTTGTGGAACAAGATTTCAACTTGGTACTCGTTGAACACTGATTGATACGTCGAATAGCACCATGTAACTTTATGCACAAATTTTGAGAACATCTCTCCCTTTCCTTTAATGATTTTAAGCATAAACACAGTTTTACCACATCCTGTAGGTCCAGATATAATACATGTGGATGGGCTCGTAAACCTGAATTTTTCTACGGAATCCATTTCTAACACGTCACACTCCTAAGTGGGCCATTTACAAAATATAAAAAATTTTGAGTGCTGCTCCTTATATTTTTTCTTCTTCCACAGAACCGTGAATGACGACGATGTACAGCACTCCATCATCGATATCACAGACAAGCATGTTGACCGTGCAACCACAGAACCCATCCCCGCTGACGAATCCTCACCAGCGATAACTGTAGCACGCGCCAGTTCAAAGCGGAGGCATGGTAGTAGTATAGGTGCGTTTTGGGAGACAGGCATGGATCAATTTGAAAATTTCCCCCTCACCATCCTTCATGACGCTCTCCCCAAACGCGCCTATACTACTCAGCCTATGATTCGTGAGAGTAGTGTAGCCGCGTTTGGGGAGACAGTGAAGGACTTCAGCCTATGATTCGTGAGATGCACTCTCTCCTTTTGCGCCCATACCACCACCACAATGCGCCTCAGTCAGTGTAGTAGAATGGGCGCAAAAGGAGAGAGTGCATCTCACGAATCATAGGCTGAAGGCCTTCACTGTCTCCCCAAACGCAGCTACACTACTCTCACGAATCATAAGCTGAGTAGTATAGGCGCGTTTGGGGAGAGCGTCATGAGGGATGGTGAGGGGAAAATTTTCAAAATGATCCATGCCTGTCTCCCCAAACGCGCCTATACTACTCATGATGAAGAGCCCACCACGTCAGGTATAAAGCGCGCCAGGGTTGAGCCGGTTGTTAGACCACCAGTAGTAGAGAGCCAACCTTTTACGTCTTACAACTCAACCCCCACAATAGTACCTTCCTCAAATATACCCCTTTATTCAATTCCGGATACAGCCTCCACAGCAACTTCTCGTTCTGTTGACGATGGCATAACATTCGAGTTGGTGCGCACCGCTACCCCCACCCCGGCCTTGACTAGAAATCGGTATATAGTCAGGGTTGATCCTAGGTCCATGTATAGCAATGGTGTTGAACACGGACTAGGCGCATAGTTGAACGTATTGTAGAGTTTGCCCTTCAGAACCGGGACGAACGTGAAGTCAGGACGAGGCTGTCCTTCGGATTTGGGTCAGATGATGGAGATGTAGATGATTTTTGGGTAATAATACCGTTCAGACGCTCGGCAGCTGAAGATATAGAGTATATATTAGGCCGTATAATGCAGGCCTCTCAAAGCAGTATAGCCTTCAATATGGACAACTTCACGGTAAATATTGACCGTGTATTCCGTGTTGCGAGTCATAGTGCCACACCTTCTACTCTTAACTTCAATTCTCAGGCTATTTATAGACGGCATATAAACGCCGATCGTGGTTGCGGCTTTATAGCAGTAGTCTTGGCCCGTATGTTTACTGTACTAAATACACGGGTCAAAAACATTTGGCTGCCTACGGTAGTAGAGCGTGCCCGTAAACTAGCTGTAGACTGTAAACTTGAATTTGAGTGTAATATGGGTCCTGAAGAGCTGAGAAGTGTAGAACAGGAAATGAATGCTCGTACTTATTTTAGGGCTGTCAAGAACAACATATCTACCCATCCGTAATATAAGGGACCTTTACGCGAGTTATGATAAAAGTCGAAACTATGGACGACATTATGATTTGTGTAAGGGTTGTATCGAGTTTGCGGATGATATAGTGAAACATTGTAAAGATTGCCACATGGTGTGTGAGCAGTGTAAAAGCTCCAAATGTGAAAGCCGTGTAGTTGAAGCTGAGAAGAGGGATTGTGATGTGTGTAGACGCACATTCTTCAATAATAACTGTGTTGGTTTACGTCGTCATCGTTGGACCTAGGCAAGCTACGGCTTGGGACCGTAGCGCATCTATCCGGTATAGGTTAACCTGGATGATGTAGCCATAAGCACTGCCGCTGGTTAAGTGCCAACCAGTGATTATCTCACTAGCCGTATTGAGTCCGTTAGGCGAAACTGCGACAGTACCAAAGGTGGAAAATATAACCCTTGGATTTCTATTATTTATTTGTAAAATGGACATGGTATTAGATTAAAATAATTATTTGAATATAAATAATTAACTGACAATTGTGATATATAATTAATTATGTTTACATACAATAAAATAATACAATATACATAAAATTAGTATTAATGTGGTTCACAATTGAATTATGATGGGTAACTAATTTAAAATGAATTTATAACTATTCCGAAATTCAAGACGGTAAAATTAACATTTATCTTGAAACTAAAATAAGAGTATTCACTACACTCCCCCACCAGAGAGGAAGTTCAAAGAGTTCCGAACGACACAGATTTCCGCTGGACCTTTTTGGTAGCTACATGTACCTCGCTTAAGGTTGATTCCAAAAACGCAGGCTTAAGACGATCGATAGAAACCTTGTCGACCTTGGAACCGCGCTGGATGAGAAATGATTTGCGCGTACGTCGGAGAACTTCATAGGGCCCGTCATATGGACATTGGAGAGGCCGTTTTGGGAGAGGTACACGAACGAAAACGTGGGTGCAAGATTGGAGGGCTGGGGAAACAAAGATGTTCTGTTGGCTAGTCAATCGAGGGGAACAGGCTGAAGGGACTGCATGTGAGAGGAAAGTGTTTGAGCGAATTCCGTAGGATCACATGACTTATCCCCTGCAGTGAAGTAGCCACCTGGTAGCCGCAGTGTTGTTCCATAGACTAGTTCAGCCGCTGTAGTCTTCAGATCACTCTTAAATGCAGAGCGAATACCAAGCAAAACGAGTGGAAGCTTATCCATCCAATGGGAGTCTTCGTGACACATAAGGGATGACTTCAGCTGGCGATGGAAGCGTTCGACGAGGCCGTTAGCTTGCGGATGATACGCACAGGTATGCGCATGTACTGTACCCAACAAGCTGGTAAACTTCTTCCAAAGCGAAGACTCAAATTGGCGACCTTGGTCAGTGATGACTTTTGTCGGCAATCCAAATCTTGATACCCATCCATGAAGAAAGGCTCTTGCAACAGTGTCCGCTTGGATATCAGGAAGTGGGATGGCTTCAGGCCATCTGGAAAAGCGGTCGAGACAGGTGAGCAGATAACGTTGGCCTTGAATCACTGGAAGAGGGCCAACAATGTCTACATGAATTACCTCAAATCGCTGGGATGGGGGCGGAAATGCGTCAAAGGGGGACCTGGTGTGCCTTTGGACTTTGGCACGTTGGCAGGCAAGGCACGTTTTGGTCCAATGTTTGACATCCTTCCGCATCGAGGGCCAAACAAAGCGAGAGGTAACCAGGTGTTGCGAAGCACGGATACCAGGATGGGAGGGCTTATGAAGATCCGTGAAGACTGCTTTTCTGTGACATGGAGGGACATAAGGGCGAATAGCAGCTGTTGATACGTCGCAATAGAGGGGCACAGACAATCCTGGCATACTCATTTTCTTGAGGGAAAGTGAGTGAGTGGAGTCTTCTCTGAGCAGTTCTTGTAGTTCCGTATCCTTATCTTGATCCTGTGCAATAGCATTCCACAGTGTAGAGCTGAGGGTAACAGAAGTAATCTCTATTCTTGAAAGTGCATCCGCTGGAGTGTTCAAGACACCTTTGATGTGGCGGATATCTGTGGTAAATTGCGAGATATAATCGAGTTGCCTGATGACTCTGGGAGAGTGGTTACAGCTGTTTTTATTGAAGACAGTGACCAAAGGTTTGTGGTCGGTAAAAACACAAAACTCTCGGCCTTCAAGGAAATGTTGAAAATGCTTCACGTTTAAGTAAATAGCAAGAAGTTCACGTCCGAAAGCACTATAACGCGTTTGGGCTGGCTGCAGCTTTTTCGAGTAAAACGCGATGGGTGCTTGTTGACCGTTAATGGTTTGTTCCAACACCCCACCGATCGCAACATCTGATGCATCGACCGTCAGAGTTAGGGGGGCATCACTGATAGGAAATGACAGAGACAATGCACCATTGATAGCATTTTTGGCATTGTCGAACGCCTGTAAACTATCGCTACACCATACCAATTTCGTTACCTTGCGTTTGTGTGTGATCATAGCGTGTAGAGGAGCAAGAACACTGGCACAGTTTTTAATGAACTTGTGGTAATAATTGACCAAACCTAGAAACCGACGTAACTCACGCTGATTATTTGGCATAGGGTAATTTTTTATCACTTGACACTTGTCCTGAAGGGGGGTAATTCCGTGCTGCGAAATCGTGTGACCAAGAAATTCCAAGGTTGGCTGTGCAAACACACACTTAGATGCATTAATAGTAACACCGTATTGTTCTAAGCGTTGAAAGAGGAGTGAAAGATGTTCCTTATGTTCCTCTTCCGTTGAGCTGGCCACAAGCAAATCATCGATGTAGGCATAAACAAAGTCTAAGCCTTGGTGACCTCATCTATAAACCTCTGAAAGGTTTGCGCAGCATTCCGTAGCCCGAACGGCATCTTCAAAAATTCGAATAACCCAAATGGTGTACAAACTGCAGTCTTGGGAATATCCGAAGGCTCTACGGGAATGTGGTGGAAAGCCTTAACGAGATCTATTTTACTGAAGATAGATTTGCCGTGGAGAAGAGAAGTAAAGTCTTGGACATTTGGTACCGGATATCGGTCCGGGATGGTTGTCGAATTCAAAAACCGGTAATCCCCACACAGTGGCGGTTCCTCATATGGGCAATATGGGCAGCCGCACAGGGCGGCATTTGTGGAGGGGCGGCATGAGCGCCTGCAAAAAAAATAAAAATAAAAATAAGAATAAATAAATAAAGAAATAAATAAAATAAAAAAATAAAATAAAATAAATAATAAAAGATCAATGACTTTGCATCAAGGAAGGTAAGAAGAGTCAGGCTTTCGATGGCAGTTGTGCTGTGGTGCAATTTATTTTGTTTCTTGTTCAAAGTGTAGCATAATAATTACCCTCTCTTAAGTGTCTTATTCTATTTATGTGATAGAGCATTTGTACAATTTAGAAATTTGATTCTCTAGTTTATTTATGGCAGTTGTGCAATTTAATTTGTATTTTTCCTGTTCATAGTATCATAATTACATTCTCTTAAGTGAGTTATTCTATTTACGTGATGAAGGATTTGTAAAATTCAGAAATTTGAGTCTTTGTTTTGGTTCTGAAGTTCCAACAATTAGTCCAATAAAAAGTTATTTTGTGAAAGAGTTATGTCTGTCCTTTATTTTTGGGGGATTCGAATGTGTGTGTGTTGGCGAACAGGGGGGGGGCGCTGAAGGTGAGGTTCGCCCAGGGTGTCATGTAAGCTAGGACCGCCACTGTCCCCACATGGTCTCCAGTCTCCTGACTTCTTCTGGACCAGGTGTAGGGGAGAGGACCAACTGCTTTTGGAAGGTCTTATTATCCCAAGATCCAGCATAAGCTGGAATTCCGATTTGGCAGCTTTCAGTTTGTCCGGGGCAAGACGTCTGGGTTTTGCAAACACAGGGGGACCTTTTGTTGTAATGTGATGGGTAATGGTGTGCTTAATGGTATCACCCATCTGCATAGGTTGAAGAATTCCTGGATATCGTTGGAAAAGGCACTGGTACATGGAATTAGGGGGAACGAGGGAAAGTGCAGAGTTCGAGGCGTCCGGAAGGGCAACCTGTTTGGCAAGAACAGAAAGCAGTGTGGCCTGGTCGCATAAGCGTCGCTTGTCAAGATCCACCAGGAGTTTGAAATGCTGGAGGAAGTCAGCGCCGATTATGGGATGCTGCACTTGAGCACAGATGAAAATCCACTTGAAGGATCGGTGAAGGCCCAAGTTTAGTTCACGCGACTGAGTACCGTACGTGGGTATGCGTGAACCGTTAGCAGCGTATAGAGGCGGAGATTCCGAGTGCGTATGACCAGATTTTTGAGGGAATACACTGACTGACGCTCCGGTATCGACCAAGAAATTGATACCAGATTCCTGTCCTTTATGAATAACAGGTTGGCAGTGCGAGTACTAGACGCCATTAGGACTCGCTGCTGGGGTTTTCCGACGAAAAATTGCAAGGGGAGATGCACTTCCTAGCCTTCTTTCCAAATTTCGAGTGGTAGAAACAGATCTTCCGGAACTCGAACGATGCCTCTTCGTAAATCTTGACCGAGAATGGCTTCTTTGCCGTTGATTTTGTAGCAGAGAACAAACGTGGTTGAGTTGTTGACTTAACTCTTTCACTTTCAACTCCAGTTCCGATTGTGTGTTCACGTTGTTGACCGGAGCTGTGTCAATCTCCACTACTTTGTCGGCAGTTGCTGCTAGTTTATCAACTGGAGTAGCAGGATCCATAGTGGCCAAGACACGCTGAGCTGATGGAGGAAGTTTCTGCAAGAACAACTGTCTAAAGATGTCCTTATCGAAGGTTTGTGTGCGTTCGCCTAGAGCGCACTGCATAGCCCTCAGCATTTGAGTGGGCTTACGGTCTCCAAGTTCTTCTTTTGAGATTAACTGATGTAGTTTCTCACGCTCGGAGACAGTGGTGCGGCACAGGATGGCAGACTTCAGATCGTTGTATGGGTCCTCACTCGTGGAAGTAGACACGATGACGTCACGGACTTCAGAGATGATGCTCGCTGGTAGAGAGGACAAAACATGATCGTATTTCGTCCTGCTAGCGGTGATCCTTCCCAAGTTGAATTGTGATTCCACTTGGTGGAACCAAATAAATGGATCACCCGGCCAGAAGACGGGGAGCTTTACGCTCAAGTGGGAGATGGCACCAGCGTCGTCAGGCATCTTCTCCTATGCTTGCTGACGTACAAGCAAGACGACAAGTTACCAACGAAGGAGTGGAGGTTGAGACGAGCGCAGGCACAGAGCGCACGGGCAGGGGTGAGGGGCAGAGGGCACGAGCGACATTACAGTCTGGTCCTAGTCGCTCGGGTGAAGGGGGTGGTGGGCACGAACGACGTTACAGTCTAGTCCTAGTCGTTCGGGTGAAGGGGGTGATGGGCACGAACGACATTACAGTCTAATCCTAGTCGTTCGGGTAAAAGGGGGGAATCCAGCTCCGGAGTCACCAATTGTTGGTTTACGTCGTCATCGTTGGACCTAGGCAAGCTACGGCTTGGGACCGTAGCGCATCTATCCGGTATAGGTTAACCTGGATGATGTAGCCATAAGCACTGCCGCTGGTTAAGTGCCAACCAGTGATTATCTCACTAGCCGTATTGAGTCCGTTAGGCGAAACTGCGACAGTACCAAAGGTGGAAAATATAACCCTTGGATTTCTATTATTTATTTGTAAAATGGACATGGTATTAGATTAAAATAATTATTTGAATATAAATAATTAACTGACAATTGTGATATATAATTAATTATGTTTACATACAATAAAATAATACAATATACATAAAATTAGTATTAATGTGGTTCACAATTGAATTATGATGGGTAACTAATTTAAAATGAATTTATAACTATTCCGAAATTCAAGACGGTAAAATTAACATTTATCTTGAAACTAAAATAAGAGTATTCACTACAACTGTTTTGAGCTCCATAAATCAATTGGCACTTGCAGGAAAATGAGAATCTGTGAATGTGGTATGTTTCATATGATGGATAATTGGGAGAATTTCAAGCATAAATGTGATGAAATTCACTGTTCTACATGCCATGAGAAATATAAGGCGGTTGGAGTAAAGCATGTATGTTATATGAAAGACGCCAAGCCTAAAAACAGCCCTTGTATAACTGTGTACTACGATATAGAAACATATACGAA
Source organism: Bathynomus jamesi (assembly GCA_023014485.1). NCBI lineage: Eukaryota > Metazoa > Arthropoda > Malacostraca > Isopoda > Cirolanidae > Bathynomus > Bathynomus jamesi. Next base: position 209,094 of record JAJOZX010001039.1, on the reverse strand, counting down.
TGCTGAAACCAAAGAGGTTATTCCACATTTACTTGTAAGCCAGACTATCTGTGATGAGTGTATGGAGAGCGAGTGTGATGAGTGTCACAAATGTGGTAAACGGACAAACGTTTTTAAAACGAATGCCCACGATAGCCCTGTGAAACTCTTTGTGTCCTATATTGTCAAGTTAGCGGACAAGTTAAAAAAATGACTGTGTATATTCTGCCCATAACGGGGCAAAATTTGACACAGTTCCTTTATAAGGAGTTGCTTGAGCACGAGTCATCTGAGATATTTACAGGTGATCCCTTGAAAAGAGGCAACAAACTAATACAGATGCAAATAAGAGGTAATGTACAGTTTAAAGACACTTTATTATTCACACCTTGTAAATTAGCAAAGCTACCCAAGGTGATGGGCGTAGCCGCTGAAGTTTCAAAAGGATATTTCCCTTACACATTCCTCACTAGCGAAACTTTAAATTACGTAGGACTACCTCCACCCAAACATTACTTTAACTATGAATGTATGAGTACAGATGAACGTGAAGATTTTGACCGATACTACAACAGTTTTAATGAATGTAATCCTTATAATATAGCTGATGAATGTGAGCGTTATTGCGTGAATGATGTGCGCGTGCTTAGAGTATGTTTCCAGGCCTTTAGAAGGATGTACATAGGTCGTTTCAAATGCGATCCGTTGCAAGTCGCAACCACCATCGCCTCATTATGTTTTACGGTGTTCAAGAATAACTTCATGCCTAAAGACACCTTAGCCGTTATCCACAGAAACAATCCCCGCAGTTATGGGCACAAGGCTATTTACTGGCTCATACACCTACAGCAGCAGACAGGTGTATACATAAAGCATGCCCGCAACACGGGTGAAGTACCCATTAAGGTTAATGGTCGTGTTTTTTGGGTTGATGGTCTAAGTGAAAACCGTGCCACTGGTGAGAAGACTGTGTACTCCTTTAACGGTTGCTGGTGGCACGGATGCCCCCGTCCTGAGTGTGGAATCGTAGGAGATATCCACGGTAGATCTCCTGCCGACTGTCTTGCGTGGACCCGCACCCGCGATCAACTTATAGGCTCCCAGTTCACTCACAAAGTCTTGTGGGAGCATGAGTATGATGCACGGATGGAGACAGATGGACAGTACCGTGAAGAAATAAACACGATCAAACGTTCAATGGTGCTGGATCCTCTCAAATGCGGTGATAGCTTGTTCGGAGGGCGTACAAATCCCTTCAAGCTATACTTTCCGCCTACGGAGGGTGTGAAACTCCATTACTACGACTTCTGTTCTTTATACCCCTACGTGATGAAGAACAATCCGTACCCCGTAGGTGCACCAAAAAATGGTGGGTCCCACCATACCAACCATCGAGGAGTTTTCAGCTAACTTGAATGAGCGCTACTTTGGACTCTCTTTCGTAGACGTGCTCCCCCCTCGCGATTTATGGATGCCGATCTTACCCGTCGTTATAGATCACAAGCTCATGTTTCCCCTGTGCGTGAAGTGCGCAGAGAACAATGGTGATTGTGACCATACAACCCACCAGCGTAAGATCAGAGGTGTATATACAAGCCCTGAGCTGGCCCTAGCCGTTCGCCATGGGTATAGAATAATGAAGATACATGAGGTGTGGAGGTTTCAGAAGCTACCCAACCTTTTCACACCATATATAAACGCTTTTTTGAAGGATAAGGTTGAGGCGTCAGGATATCCGCGAGGGGTTGATACCGAAGATGAAAAAACGGCTTATATTCAGCGTTACCGTGCCCATGAAGGTATACAGCTTGACCAATCCCAAATTGTTAAGAATCCTGGCAAGCGCTTTAGTGCAAAGTTGTGTCTAAACAGTCTTTGGGGAAAGTTTGCGCAGAATACGGCAAAGGGAACGTCCATTTGGCACAAAGTTATAGTGAAGTCTGGGATTATGCCAACGCCCCGATAAAGAGGTTATGGAGATCGTGAATGTAGGTAATACTTACATAATAAAGTACAACAATACCGAATTGGCCACAGATACCTCACGGGTTACAAACATACCTGTAGCCAGTTTCACGACGGCCTACGCCCGCATCAAACTTTGGGGCCTATTGCACTCTCTTGGACGGAGGGTGTTGTACGCTGACACAGATAGCGTGATATTCACAGCGAGGGAAGGTGAATACATGCCCGCTATTGGGAGTTCCTCGGAGAGCTAACTGACGAGATCAAGGATGAGTATGGTGATGGTGCATACGCAGACTCTTTGTGTCAACAGGGCCAAAAACCTATGGGGTACGGGTGAGGGTAGGGGATGATACGAAGTATATCGTGAAGGCTAAGGGTATCACGCTTAACCATGCGAACCGTCGAGTCGTTAACTTTGACTCGTTGAAGGAACTAGTGTGCTTGGAAGATGAGGGTGACCAGCTACCCCAACTGACTGTGGGACGATTTTGCAGAAACTGGGTGTGTGAAGGAACTTAGGGGCACGAAGGTATGCCGTAACACCTATAGGAACGTTACCAGGTGCCTGGTACCTATACCCTTTGGCTACCTTAATCCTTGATTGTATTTATATATATGTGTATTGATATGTTTATTATCACGTATATTTGCTCCAATTAAGGTTTCATTTCATTTTCTGTGTGTGTGTGTGTGTGTGTGTGTGTGTGTGTGTGTACAGTAAAAAGCTAAGCCCGCCCACTGTAAGATCGGCAACGTGAGTCCTGCCGCTACCTGAGCATATCTCTATCCCTGCGTGCTCAGTTGACCTCTGCATACCCTTGAGCTCAGACGTGTATTCTCCCGCGTAGAAGAAAAATAGTAATGGCTACCTTTAATATTGCGTGTTCAACATTTATGAAGTGGTATTCGGCAAAGTGCCAAGATGTGGTGGATACTGAAAAACTCCCTATTCCCCCTCCTTTGATACTTTTAAGGCTACATTGAGCCGTGCGAAGGACCAAGATGTTCAAATACTCTACGGGTATTCTGGCGAGGGCATTGTAGGATTTCGTAGTACAGACGATGTATTGAAGTATGTTATAGACCTAACCTTTATAAAGGCTCACATATACCGCGAAGTAGAAGAAGCAACACGTTCAGAAGATAAGCAACGGTTATGGATAGTGAGTCTTGTTGATGAGTGGTTGGCAAGCGATATTATGTCATGTTACACCATACCGACTACTCGTACCCTACGGTTGAGAATGTAAATCTTGTCATCATGGAGAATCTTAAGTATTTTTACCACTATATTAATATATATCATGACGAGGTTTGTAGTGAGGTTGTGGCTAATGGGCTGTGTGAGTTTTTAACAGACTTTAGAGACGAGTATCGCTTGTTAAACAAAAAGGATAAATATGGGCATATGTTTCTCTCAAATAGTGCACCGGATTGTGAAGATGTTTAGTTTGTGGAAATGAACGTCTGGTGAGTGATAAAACATTAAAGCCGGTATTGTTTCATGTAGTGGAAAATTCTGTTTGTCCAAGAGCACAAGTGTTCGAACAAGCCTGTACACGCTTTAGCAGTGTGACGCGCTCCCCCAGCGAGCCGCCCACCCGTGTACCTCACGAAACACACGAGTTCGAAGAAACCCGTACACGTTTCACCAGCGTGACTCACTCCTCCCGTCGAGCCGATCCGTCCATCTGTGGCTCATAGTCATCTCAGAGCTTGAACCGTGTGGACGTGCGAATACGATGGAACTTCCTTTGAGAAGCATTCTCAACGCCTCGTACGATGTCTCCGTGACGAAGTCATTGCGCGTGTTCAGGCGTAAAACCGGCACCATTAACTATGCACTTGAAACGATTAGCAGGCAAGCAAACTCTGGAAACGTAATGTTATTTATTTAAGTGTTAAGGAGATGAATAGAGTCTTCGTGATAGTTGAGAAGTGGGGAGAGGACCGTTATAAAATATCTGCAGGTGTAGGTACAAGAAGAGAGCAGATTAGTGACGTCTCATATGTCGTTGTTTGCACGTTGTGTATAAATAACGAACAGCCATGCATTGATATACGACTGATGTGGAAGAATGCTTCTGATAATAACGTTCTTGTCCCTACGCGAAACCGTTTCATCCTCGACAGAATGTTTGAAATCCTTGGATTCCGCAAGCTGAAGCCTATATTAGACGCCCGTGTTACGGATATGATTTATTTTGACACGGTTCTTGAATGCGCATACACCGCTCTGCTCGACGGATTTATCGAGTGTAGGAATGAATAAGGCGAGAATAGTCTAGAGCTGGATGCATATTTAAAAGGTTTAGATTCTTCGAAATATCCTGAACTTTGGTACAAAGCACTTGAGCGGTACAAAGCAGAGCTTGCCTACACTGTTCATCCTGAAGAGCTGTACCTCTATATAATGAATAGATGTCGTTACGACTTGGAAGATTATTTCAATTGCCGCTACACAGAGTGAAGAAGAGTTCACGATTGAAAAGCTCGGGACGGTAAGAAAAAACCCCCGATTGGAAAGGCGTCTTTATAAACTTGTATTTAATAACGATGTTGTGGTTAACGATGACCTCTTTGTGCGTGCTTTTGATTGTATTCTAGCCGTGTTTAAAGATAACTTGCCAACCGAATGTAAAGTGGCCACAAAAATAGTATTGAACATGAAAGCCATTTATGTCGAGTATATGCATCCGTATCAGTTAAACGGTGAAGTGTTGCTTGGACGGTTTTACCACGTAGTACAAAGCAATATCGATGTGAATGTAGACTCTATTACGTGTGAGTTTAGCATTTTACACCGTAGAACATAAAGGATGTATATTTAATTATTTGTGTATATATATTATTATTAGTTATTTAATATAACCCGTAGAACATAAAGGATGTATATTTATTTATTTGATTGTGTATATATATATATAATATATATATTATTATATATTATATATATATATATATTTCTCTCTCATAATGCATGATTATACGTTACGCATATATTATTTTCAATATATTTAATTATTTAATATAACTGTATATATATTTCTCCTGTACTAATATATTGATAATACAACGTTTTGTATATTTTTGATTATATATTTCCCGTTCGTGTTTCTTATGCTATTATTTTTTGATCATATATATATTCCATTGTATATTTATTATATATTCATCGTTCGTATGCTATTATTATTTTTTGATCATATACATATTCCATTGTATATTTATTATATATTCATCGTCGTATGCTATTATTATTTTTGATCATATATATTCCATTGTATATTTATTTTCTATGTTTTTCTATTAATTCGCCTAAATAAACAGAATGATGTAATAGTGTTTTATTTAATTCTTTTTGTTGTACACGGTATTTAATTATATCAATTGGATGGCTTCTAAAGCGGATTTGTAAACCAGAATATATGCATTAATTATATAAATAGCGCTATCTGGCAACTCAACCTGTACAAGCCATTTACGCCTTCTAAGTCAACTGGCGGATTAAGTCAGAATATATGCTTTAATTAAATAAATGGCGCAATCTGGCAACTCAGCCAGATACGCCAACTGGCGGGTTAAGTCAGAATATATGCTTTAATTAAATAAATAGGGCAAACTGGCAACTCAGCTTTCTAAACCAACTGACGGATTAAGCCAGAATATATGCTTTAATTAAATAAATAGCGCAAACTGGCAACTCAGACAGATAAGCCAACTAGCAGATTAAGCCAGAATATATGCATTAATTAAATAAATAGCGCAATCTGTCAACTCAGCCAGATAAGCCAACTGGCTGATTAAGCCAGCTGGCTAATTAGGAACATATTAAGACGACGGTCGCTCGGCTGAAGTTTTAATATGCGCTTGGCTCCTGCCAAGCTTGGGTGTGCTAATTAGCAGCGACCTTAAGTTTACGAAACAGTGTGTAGAGGTGAAAAGAAAGCCCAGAAACTATTGGGTTATATCAGGAGGCAATTTCAGTTTCGGAACAAGGAGATTGTGCTCTCACTGTACAATTCCCTTGTTCGGCCGCACCTGGAGTATGTTGTGCAGTTCTGGTCGCCCACCCTCAGGAAAGATATTGAGAGGCTGGAGCGAGTGCAGGCGAGGGCCACAAAGTTAATCCCTTCCGTTAGGCATATGGGCTACAATCGACGGTTACGCGCCCTGAACTTGTTTTCGCTTGAAACTAGGAGGCTGCGCGGTCAACTGATCGAGGTTTTCAAGCTCTTACGCGGGTTCAACGATGTCGATTTTAGAAGTATGTTTAGTTTAAATGATAACCCAACTCGCAACAATGGTTGGAAGTTGGATTTGAAACGGTTTAGGACTAGTGTGTGTGGGAATTACTTTACGTATAAGATCTGTGACACATGGAACAGGTTACCTTCGGAAGTTGTGAACAGTTCCTCTGTGGATCAGTTCAAGAAAAGGGTAGACGAAATCTTGCACACTATTTGAGTGTGTAAAGACATTTAGGACCTCAGTCTGCGGAAATTTCTTTTCCTATAAAATAGTTAATATCTGGAACCAACTTCCCTCAGAGGTTGTTTCCAGTCAGTGTAAATCTGTTTAAAAATAGGCTAGACAAAGTACTGAACACACTCATAGTTTAAGATTAAAACCTCAGAAAACTCTGCAGGAGTTCGCTTGCTCGGTGTCTCTGTGAGCAAGCTAAATATAGAGCTATTTATATATCTCCACTTTCCTGTAAAATTTCCTTGGCTACTTTTCCAGGGTCAAGGTATTTTCTTCAACCTTTTTCCGTACCTGCCTCTGGCAGGGAGGGAGCGGAGGGTGGGGAGAGAGCCTTCTACTTTTCTATCCAGTTTTATACTACTGCTAGGATAGTTGAAAGAAAAATAAACTTTCACAAAATTTTCCCTGGCACCCGTTGCCATTGGTACCTCCTCGGTATGGGCCGCAAGGCCTTTTGAGGTACTTCTTTCCTTGTAACTCCTTGTAACTCCTCTCTCTCTCCTTCTCCTCTCTCTTTCTTTTGGGGGATAACTCCGCCTCCAAGTTGCATAACCCCTTGCTCTTGTAACATTCCCCCTCCCCCTTTGTTGTATAACAATTTGCAACATTCCCCCTCCCCCTTTGTTGTATAACAATTTGCAACATTCCCCCTTGTTGCATAACAACTTGCACCATTCTCCTTGTTGCATAACAGCTTGCAGACCCCCTTGTTGCATAACCCTTTGCGACATTTATTTTGCAACATTGATCAACATTTGCAATTGCATTGCACTCGTCCATTTTGCACCCATGCTACTGACGTAAAAGGCGGCCAAGAGAAGGCCGATTAGATGAAAGAATGTCCGGCTCGTGGCAAGATTTTCGCCGCCTTTAAACAAAAACTATTCTGAGCATTCACAGCCAACACTTTCTTCCATGCCAATCCTCTCAAAGTCCCATATACTTCTTTTATTTAAATTCTCTCATTCACCTCACTTTTTTCATATACCATTTTTGCTACCAGACTTTCCAGCGTTATTCCACCTCTAACTATTTCACATTTTGTATTACCATTCCTTCCATACACCATCACCTTACTATTGTTTGTATTCGCAATTAATAGTCGAATTTTACAAACATCCACACACGCTTTACTCAATCTCTGCAACGTTTGCTCACTTCGACCAATCAGCACTGCATCATCCGCTCCTAGTAAATGAGACAATGCTTATTCATTACGATTTACTTTGAGAAAAACTTCCCTTTCCTTCCCTAACTTCTCTATGAAGGCGCCACAACCGATTTCCTCCTCCCACGCCATTCTACATATATCTGCCACCCACTTTACAACCATTTTCCAACCTATTTCAATATCTCCGTGAACATCATCCACACTTTCCGCGTGTCTTACCAATTTTCAACTTCCTTACTGCTCTTTCCACTTCCTCTTCTAAAATCCACTCCTGCCCCAGATCATCACTTCTCACTCCGACCATTCCAGGACCTCTAATCTCAGCCATTCTCTCCTCACTTGTTCCTAACGATTCAAAAAAGTATCCACGCAACCTTACTCGAAAATCTACTTCATTCATCAACACTATTCCTTAGATATAGACACCCATTTTCGGTAAAATCCTATTTTAATAAAGTAAATTAAATTCCAAAAACGTTAAATACGGGTTGAAGTTACGGTAACGCAAAAACCTTTCCAATCATCAAGGGCGTACGGTTGACCTAACCGAGCATTCAATTACCCAAACCAGGCATTCAATTGACCTAACTGGGCATTCAATTAACCTAACAGGTTAATATTGGTTATTTCACCTAAATATCTTCTGATCTTTTCGTATTAGGCAGTCACTGTCACATTTCGGGCAAGTTAAGGATGAGAGAATAACGCCGTAATTGATAAAAACATCCAATGTTTTGTCTTCATCTAGGGCAGTAGTATGACCGCAAAATGGGAGAGTGCAAGAATGTTGCAATGCAATGTTGATAAATGTAGCAAAGGGGGAGGGGAATGTTGCAAAGGGTTATGCAACAAAGTGGGAGTGGGGATGTTGCAAGGGGAGGGGGTTATGTAACAAATCAATGCTGCAAAGGGGGGGAAGGGTTATGAAACAAGTTAATGCTGCAATGAAGGCGGGGGGAGAAGGGAGGATGACCTCCTCCAAAGGGTAGACTTAACCTAAAAGAGGGAGAGAAAGAAGAAGGAGGAGGTCTTTGGGTGAGAAGGTGGGATGTCCACACCCCCCAAAGGGAAACCTAACCTAAGCCTTAACCTAAGAAGGAGAGAGAGAGTTCTTTATTCCACCGGAGCCCGTCGCATTATGAACGTCCATGGCCAAGCAGCTGTTATATAGAGGGTCGTGAGTTGCCAGATACCACTTATTTATATATGGAGGGGTTACCAGAGAGCACTGTGAAAAATGCTCTGTATGAATTGGTCCCCAATTAACCCACCCTTAATATCTCCAGTCTAACTATAGAGTAGATTAAGCCTAGCCTTGTAGGGGTCAGCCTAGAGATTCCGGAAATGATCCAGAGCGGGCAGTGTAAATTGAGGTCCACAGTAGGATTCCTCACTAAATTAGGTCTTAGACCACAATGTAGGCCTAATTTTACTGACCCAGCTTATATTATGGCCCCAAACTGGGTTCATAAACACAACTGATCACTTACTGAGTGTTATTAGATAGTCCCTCTCACTTTGCTCAATTTTTGAGAGCGTACTTGTGGGTGGGGATCTTTTTCCGTTGTTTAGCCTCTTCCTTCTCCCCGTTCCGTCTTGCTCTCCCCGTTGCTTCTTCGTCCGTCTTTCCCGCTGCTTTTTCCACCAGCGTCCTCTTGTTTTTTTTCGGTTGGTTGATCGGTAATGTATGTCTATTACCGAGCACGCTCTATCACATAGTATATAAATACTAATGTGGAGAATAACTCTGGTGAGCAACCAATTGGTTTCATCCACACAGTTATTGACATAAAAGGAGTTTAATAATTGTTAGATTAACTACCTACCTACTCAGTGGCCCATTTTCGTTACCTCCCAACTACCCACACGTATCAGTTTTCCATAGAGAGCACTATATATTTATTTAGATGAGTTGCCGAATAATGTTTTTTAATTTAATTATGTTCAGGTATACCTTATTGGGCTGAGTTGCTAGATACCACCATTTATTTTAATTTTATTTACATGAGTTGCCAAATAATGTTTTTATTTATATGAGGAGAGTTGACAGATACCACCATTTATTTTAATTTTTATTTACATGAGTTGTCAAATAATGTCTTTTGTTTATGTAAGGAGAGTTGGCAGATACCACCATTTAATTTAATTACTTATTTATTAAAGGCAAGAGCGACTTTCTCCTTAAATTTGCTCAGCAAGAGAACTAATTATTTAAACGATTCCCAATATTAACAATAAAAGAAATACACTAGACAATTAATCCATGGCTTAGCAAAAGAAATCGTTCATCTTAATATTAATAATAAAAGAAATACACAGGACTCTTTATATTGTACATTATTCCAATAACATATTCTCTAAGAATAATATTCAAGTTACCTATAATTCATGAAACGCTTTCATTTATTCTACCACTTTAGAATGTATACTGTGTCTATTTACTTTTGACAATTCTTTCTATACATCTAACTGAATCTAATTTCTATTTATACAGAGAGAGAGAGAGAGAGAGAGAGAGAGAGAGAGAGAGAGAGAGAGAGAGAGAGAGAGTTAATGCTCGAAAAACTGAAGTCAATAATGTGTGTGTGCACACACACACACACACACACATTATTGACTTTATTTCGAAATCACTGTTAAAAATTAGATTACATTCAAACATAAGCCCCCCGTGTGTCTGTTGTGTATACTGTAGGTCTAAGGTGGAGTGAAAAACGTAGATTACATTCAAACATAACCCCTCCCCCTCCCCCCTGTGGGCCTATTGTAAATACTGTAGGTCTAAGGTGGAGTGAAAAACATAGATTATTGTCCGAAATGAATGAAAAAACAAATGGCAGCAGAAAACAAAAATTCAATACACATTTTATATATATATAAAAGAAAAACAATAATTATTTCAACTAACTTTACCTAAAGTGTCTATTTACTTTTGCCATTTCCTTTCTTTGAAAGCATCTCTGGAAAAAAAATGTATAACGAGGTAAACTCGACACGCGTAAAAACTCACACCTGGCTAGCCCGAGGCTACTTTGTGACCGCAAATGTCCATTTGGCCTAATTTCATCCCAAAGATACACACATCTTCCTACTTCCTCTCTCATACGTTTGGTTTCCTGTTACTGTATATAATGTTTTTATATTTTATTAACTTCGTTGTTTATGTCTTATTTTTCTTTGCGTGTAATTTGCATGGTATCTTCTTCATAGTCATTGTCTCTGTTATTGAAATGAAATGAATGAATGAAAATGAAAAATGAAAAGATTTATTACACAGCTCAACAAAAAAATTTTTTTGTTTCGTTGCCAAGGAAATTCGTACGAATTTAGGGTATTTTGGGGTTGCTGAATTCCAAAATGAAAGTAGTTTTTCCGATTTGGCTCTAGTTCTTGAGATAATGAATACCCTCAATTAATAGGAAACGTAACCATAACGCGTGCATATGGGAAACTACCGGAACATTCTAGATGGTGAGACACGCGAATATTCTTAGTGTTTACTCCGCGATCATTCTAGAATATTCCCCCTCCGTATATAAGTCATCGGCCACCCAACCAGTAGTCAGTTGACAGTGTGGTTAATGTGAAAGGTTTCAATCGATACAAGAAACTCATGTGGGATTATCCCAATTTGGAATCAGCAAGGCGACCTGTGTCACACAGCGAAGACGTTCCCATACCAGTGTTTACCACACTGCCTGCCCGACCTTCCGTTGTCAGAATTTGAAGAAATTCAGGACTTAGGTGGGAGTAGTGGAAGTGACTATGAAGGAAGCATTTCAACACCTCAGCAGTTCTCTCAAGACGAACTCAATGATCTGATACGGGACCTCAGTCTGTCAAAGTCTGCTTCAAATACATTTGTAGATCGTTCCCTGGACTAAGTATGGAAAAACTAAAAGCTAGAATCTTTGATGGCCCTCAAATCCGTACACTTATCAAGGATTCTAATTTCACAAAATTTATGAATGGTGTTGAAGCTTCTGCCTGGTGCAGTTATGTCTCAGTTGTCAAAAACTTCTTGGGTAACCACAAAGCAGACAGTTATGAAGAACTGGTGCAAAACATGCTCACAAACTTTGAAAAGTTGGGTACTAATATGAGCATAAAGGTATACTTTCTCCATAGCCACTTACACAGATTTCCGGATAATCTTGGTGATTTTAGCGAGGAACAAGGGGAGAGGTTTCATCAAGATATCAAGGTGATGGAGGAAAGGTATCAAGGCAGATGGGACAGACACATGATGGCAGACTATTGCTGGAACCTCCAACGTGATTGTCCTGATAACCCACATAAAAGAGAATCGTACAAACAGAGATTTACTATACATTAATTGTAATTATGCGAATCAGCTTACTGTGTTTATCTGTTATTATACCGAATAAAATGCCATTATGTATTTCATGTTTACTTTTGTATGATTTGAGACAATTTCAATGCGATTTGTAAGTAGGCTCCGCCTGAACATTAATTTTTTTGCATTTTTACGTGTTTCAATGGGGTACCAATTATCTCATAAATTAGAGCCAATCTAGCAAAACCGATGTCATATTCGGAATCAGCACCACAAAGTTACCCCAAAATCACTCTAATATGATTGGCAATAAAATGAGTGTTGACCAGTGTTATTATTATTATTATTATTATTATTATTATTATTATTAATACTATCATACATTTTTTTTTCAGAATTAACACACATGCACTTTGGAAGTACTCAACAATTGGAATTGAATAAAATTACTTTTGCTAGTGAAGGTAAAACTGAATTTAAAATTAATATATATATATATATATACACAGATAGAGAGAGAGAGTCGAAAAACTGAAGACGGCACACACACACACACACACACACACACACAGAAAGAAAGCCTTGTTTATTCTATATGGCTATAATATTTATAGCTTTAATTTTTCATAAATATATTGGACCTCATTTACCGAGTTTATTTATGATGGTCGTAGTCACAGCAAAATTTAAAAAAAAATATAAAAATGGATCGAAAAGAAAACGGTACATCCCACAAGTACTGAGACCCGAGTGAATCAAAATAGTACATGCGGTCCCTATTTTTAACACGAGTTGATCTGATGAAGTGGTGAGTTGGCTTCTTTTACTCTCCATTTCACATAGGTACACCCGGCTCATCGTGGATTGTATGTACCAAGAAATTACAATGTCACCATCCGGACTCGATCTCTCAACCACCGATGAGCACCCTATCGTCTTAACCACTAGGATACCTAGGGCGCCCATTTATCTACCAGCCTAACCAGACATTCATTTTCACGAGCTAAACACAATTTAATTACACTCATACGCGAGAATTGGCAAGTAAAAAGTCAAGCCGAATACATGAACCAAAGTTGATGATCGAATAGTATGACCGCAAATAATAATAATAATAATAATAATAATGCAAAATATTGTCGTGATAGAGATTGCAAATGTTGGCCAATGTTGCAAAGGGGTGAGGGATATTGCATAAAGGGGTGGGTTCTAAAATGGGAAAACCGAGAATAGTATGGGCGCAAATATTAATGCAACTATTGTCGAGGTAGAGATTTGCAAGTGGCAATACACGATGTCAGCATTAAATTTACGGAGAGAAGATAAAGACACCATTGGTCGACCAATCAGGACGTCCAAAGCGTGGGCCCGTTATACCGGTGTTACGAATGACTAGAACTGCACAGCATACTCTAGGTGCGGCCGAACCAGGGAATTGTACAGAGAGAGCACAATTTCCTTGTTTCCGCCTCCTGATATAACCCGTTCTCTTTCTCTGTTTGTGGTGTTTACTTTACCATAAGTTCTGTGGCGCGTGCAACAGGCTACCTTCAGAAGAGGAGAACAGTTCCTCTGTGGTTCAGTTCAAGAAAATGGATAGGCCGAACCTTGCACACTATTTGCGGTATAGGAATTTTTCCCTGGAACCGTAACCACTGATACATCCTCGGTATGGGATGCATTACTTTTTGAGGTACTTCTTGTCCTTGTAACTCCCTATCTCTCATGTACACTTTCCACATTGTGTCCTGCAACTAATACAGAAACTCCAAAATTGTTGTGAAAGAAGCTTCATGCAAAAGTGTAAGGAAAAAAGAACAGCTTCAGAGTTCATTCACACCATGCGTACACTTATCTCGTGTACACAGTTAGTGGAAAATAAAACGCGCCACTGAAACTCTAAACTCATTTAAAATAACCTAAAGTAAGCATATATCGTCCCTCAATTTCGTACAATTTTTTTTTACAAGGCATTCTTTCATCTCTCCTTGGACTATCTCATGATGGGAGGCCGTTCTCTGCACTCAGATGATGTAGTGACCCGTGGTTTGGCTGCCACGTAAAACTGTAGGTCCCATTCGTCAAATTACCTTAGATATTGCGAAGGGAGTTAAAGAGCCCACATCAATCAATCGACAGAATGCACTGACAACGCAACGTCGTATAGATCCGGTTACAACAACCAAATATGAATTATATGACAACCAAACCTAATGGTTACTTTGATTACGCCACAACTGGATTGAAGTTTGTAACCCAACCACGGTTAGTGAATTAACTTTTGGATTAACCTTTTGGACTAGTTGTGCAAATTTTTTTTTTGTACGTGCGTATGTATGTATGTATGTACGTATATATGTATGTGCAGCAGTTATACGAGTACATTTTATGCATAAGAGACAGATTTGTGGCTGAAGATATTCTAATAATTTTTAACTAAACGTAACTATCGTACGCAATACGATATTTTTGTGGCCCTTCTAAACTTTTTTCTATTCTTATATATAAATGATTTGATCATAAATAAATTTCTACAAATAAATTATATTAACATAATGATGGTATGCTTTGTACAAATTATATAATCATGAACAATAAATGATGTAAAGTATAATTTTATAACTTGCTTGAAACAATTTAAAAAATATTTGATGGGTTAATAAACAAACTATTTGGCTATCATATCAAAGCGTTAAGTAATCGGTCCCCATTCGACGAATGAAGAATTGAATAACTGGTATTAATTCCTCTAACGTTGCTATGGTTAAGAATATAATGCCCTGAAAGAGGCGTGGATATGAAGTTGAAGCTTACCCGCACGATTCCTGAGATCTGCATAAATCTGGGGTCTGATCAAGAAGAGGGCGCGAAATCCGTTGTGATTCACATCATGGAGACGTATTTGCGTATACGCCGAGTGAAATTAAGTTCGCCAAAACAAATAGAAATTGAGAAAGACTTAATACATGCCACAGTAAAATACCCAATTAACAGGGTACAGATCAAACTATACACGGTGCCCGCCGAGTTGGCCTCGAAGCAACTAGAAAACGTGGCCCTTGGAGTCCTACCTAAAAGGATATTAACTGGAATGCAGGACCACGCCTTGACGAATGGAAAATATAAAAAGAGTGCCTTTAAATTCGAGAATTTCGGCCTTAAAAATATTACTCTATACGTAAATGGCATCGCTTTGGGAAGGACCACGATTACGGGCTACTCATCAGACGCTGTGTTCCCGCTCTGCGCGAGAGCATATATTAGTCTGGCTCATAATACAGGCGCCTGTGACGAACTTGGGTTTGGTGTAACGCAGAAAGAATTTGTCGAAGAATTTAACATTTATTCATTTGATATTACTCCTGACTTGTCTGCTGGCGCAAACACGCATTTAAGTCCACAGCAGAGTGGGAATATCTCAGTCAGGTTGGAATTTGCCAAGCCTATAGACGCGCCTATAAATGTACGCGTATACCTCGAATCACAGGCACTAATAGAAGTTGATCGTTTCAGGAACGTGGTCACAGACTTTTAAAATGGACGCGAATACACTCCAGAGAGTAATGAAAAGTGACTGTTTCATACGCTCAAAATTTATCGGTGTGTTTGCGAAGAAAGAAATATTGAAGTTGCCAAGTACGAGAAACTGGTACGGGATTATCGTTAACACCGACATTGTGGGGGGTGAAGGGATTCATTGGTTTGCAATCTATTTTAAAAATAGGGAAAGAATGCATTATTTTGATTCACTCGGCACTCAGCCCTGGAATGATTCTGTGGTTGTGCAGTTTATCGCACAATTACATGTACCTGAGATTGTCTGGAACCCATACCGTTTTCAAGGATATTATAGCGAAACGTGAGGCTTGTATTGCATTTCATTTCTCCTGCACATGTCACGTGGGAATGGACTTATAAATTTTTTAAAATTATTCGATTTGTGCGACACAGAGATGAACGATAAAAGTGTATGCAGACAGATTAAAAAAAGGTTCCCATATGTTAGCACCCGCTGTATTATGTAAAGGTGTATATCCATATTGTGTAAAGCTGTATATACACATTTGTAACTGTAAAATGTAGCCATTAAGACTTACTTAACGGACACTGGTTCCGCTTTGTACATGTTTTCTACCATTTAATAAATGAAAATACAATGTGTTTTGTTCTTAACCTCAAAAATACTTACATTAGTTCCTCGATGACCTGGCACTCGCTGGACCGGATGTGAGCCAATACCTCGACTTCTGTATTCAGGTCACTGTGTTGGCCGTGCTGAGAAGCATCCATATCATTTATTCCCCTTTCATCAAAAGTAGGTATAACACGATCAAGTTCCGCATCTGTCCTATAAGGTTAAGTAAAAATAAAGAGCTACAATAAGAGAAAATGCCACGAATTTAAAAAATTATAGTGAAAAGGCAGATAATTCTTAGAAGTTTTGGTAATTTAAAAATCCTACTGCGGTGCTGAAAAATATTATATTATTAAAGCTCCACCATATATACAGTGCCCGCGAAAAGTATCCGATCACCCTTGAAATTTGTATTTTTTACATAAAAAACAATGTTTAAATGTATACTAACCTTATATTATATTTTGTCATCTGTCCTTTGGTTTGGATGACTTGTTTCTAGACGTTTTGGCATGGATTTAATCAAGTTTTGACAAACTTCCACTGATATTTCCTTGCACCATACCTTTTTGATGGCCTCTTGTAATTTTTCGACTGAGCCAGTGTCGTGGCATTCAACCTTATTTTTTATTATTAGCCACAGATTTTCTATCGGATTGAGATCTGGACTATTACCAGGCCAATCCAAAATATCAAATTTATTGTCAGTAATCCATTTTGTCACTATTTTGGCCCTGTGACATGGTGCACCATCATGCATGTATGTTTTTGTCCTTTGGATTGCCATTGCCATTGGAAGTTTATCCTGTAGCATTGCTAAAACCGTACACCATTCATAGTTGTGTTCTTCGGAAGAAAATATAAGTTTCCACGCCCATAGTAACCGAAACAACCCCAAACCATCACACTTGGAGGTGTTTCATTGTCTTTAGGGTGTATTTAGGGTCCATCCTATTTGAGCCAATAGGCCGGCGAACCTTTTTTGGACAACTTCTGAATGTCAAAAATGTCGACTCATCGCTAAATAAAACCTTCTTCCAGTCATCAACAGTCCAATGAATGTATTTTTTACAAAATGCGACACGTTTTTTACGCATTTTTTCATTAATGAACGGTTTCTTAGCAGCATGGCGAGATGGTAATCCGAGTTCTTTTTGGAGCCGCTCCTGGATAGTTCGTTCAGAAACACCAGATAACAAATTATTCATATTAAATTTTATTTCTTTCGCAGTTATTGTTGGGTTTTTCAATACTAAACGTTTCATAAGTTTGTCTGTTCGCGAATTTGTTTTTCTCGGTCTGCCAGATCGTTTTTTAGGGACTGGCGTGGTTCGGCCACCATTGTTCTTAGCCCGTGAAACCATAAATTAACGGTACTTTGGGATATGTTTAATTCCTTAGCTATCTGTCTCTGTGATTTCCCACATGCATGCAAAGCAACGATAGCACCTCGACAATCACTCTTAAGTTGTTTTTTAGCACATTATATATAAATTTTATTTACACCACTTTCTGTAAAAAAAAAAAAAATCAAGAATTTACACAAACAGTGAAATCTGACAAATTTGAGACACAGCCACCCGCAACGAAGGCTACCAGAACACTAATTTGAGAATGCATTGGATAGCTCTCATATCAGCGAGCAACCTCAAAGTTACCAGATGTCGCTAGAACAAATAGAAAGTGAATTACGTGTCTCTGAATATCAAGGGAAAATATTGTATTTTCTTGAGTGATCGGATACTTTTCGCGGGCACTGTATATATATATATATATGTATACAGTGCTCGAAGTGGGAAAAAAAAGGTAGCGGGATGGTAAACTCGAATCATAATATATTATATATATATATATATAAACTCGAAATTTTCATAATGTGCAAAGCCTCAGCCTCCGGAAATGGCAAAATTTTATGTAACTAGAAATTTTTTTGTATATATATATATTTACATATATATATACAAAATCGAGAAAAAAATATTCGTTACACTGCCATTAAAAAACTCTGCTACAAAAATAAAATATCTGTAAATAATCATTCCTTTAATTTGATATTTCGAAAGCGACTAACTAGATGTAAACAGTAATACTGTATTTCGCTTTGCGCCTGCGCCGAACGCGTTTCTCCCCCATTCCCTCCCAACTTTGGGAGGGAATGGGGAGAACTATGACCGTAAAGGGAATGAATAATGATTTTATTGGAATTTATGTAAAATATTTTTATTTTCAATAAGTTTTCGACAAAAACTATATTTTCATCATTTCATGTAATCTTATTTAGCGAAACAAATAAGCTAACAAAAAGCCTGTTCTATTTCTGGAAAATCATATTTAGATTGCAAAGTTCCGGGATGATTTTAAGGTAAATACGAAGTAGTGGGATGATTTTACATTTAATTAAAAGTTGTGAGATGGCATCCCACCCCATCCCGCCTCACTTCGAGCACTGTATATATATATATATTAGATATATATATTATATATAATCACGATGGAAACAGGCAATAATTAAAAACATAATGGGATTAATTTTTACGTTGTAGAAAAATTCAGAATAAGGCTTAGTTAGACTAACACCAAATTGTAACCATAAGCAGATATCCTGAACGTTTTCAAAAGGAAGATTAGCTGGGTGTGCTATTCTCCGTCTGCCTGCAACGGGTCTCGAATCCGCAGACAAATCTTAATAGTTTTTAATATTTCTATTGTAAGTCTGTAATATTTCTAAAATCGTACCTGTACAAGAAATGTACAAATAAAAACACACACTATATATATATATATATATATATATCGAAATAACCTGAAGGAAACAGAATTAAAAATATTTTTGAAAACGCGTTTATTGCGGCCTTTTACGCTTAGGTTATATTGTTATAAACGAGAAAGAGTCCTTGCCGATATACATATATTTTGTCCCGGTTAGGTTATATTATTATAATCGGGGAAGAGTCCTGGCCGATATATATATATATATATATATATATATATATATATATATTATGTCCCGGTTAGGTTATATTATTATAAACGAGAAAGAGTCCTGGTAATAATTTTTC